>JABXNX010000665.1:0-14905 GCA_014843695.1 Archivesica marissinica | reverse complement strand
AAAGAGCATAATTATAGGTTATTAGTATTCAAATACATGTATATGATATAAAAAGGTGTTAGGTTCGTTGTTTATTTCCAAAATATATAAATTTGGAAAGATCGATAGTGATTTTTTGGGATTTGCTATGCTTTGATGAATATGCCACAAATAAAGTACTGCACCCATATCCATCCAGCAGCAGACATTTTATTTAAAACCTACAAAATTATGAGCTAAGATACTAAGATGAAGATGTGATAATTAAGATAGATTAACTATGACGAGACTATGGAGATTAGAATTATTAACTGTCTTAATTGTATATGTACTTATAATATATAAATGGCAAACATGCCTCCACGTTTATACAAATTCATTTAGCTCGATTGTGAAGCAAGTTTTTACGTTATATGAATCGCTCTCGAGACCTCATTCCTGATGGAATCCATCGCCATGAGGGAGAGAGAAGAGGCAATGTGGAATATAAATGCCTTGCCTAAGGACACAATCGTAACGGCTACAACTGGGCGCGAACTCCGGGCCTTTCGCACCTGAAGCGAACGCGTTACCACTGTGCTATTGTTATATAAATGTATTGTCTCATTCTCCCTTTTCTACTATACATGACAATTTCATATATCACCATGTGTGTGTGTTTTACGTTTATTTATCGTCGCTATCGGTTGCCCATATGAGCGACGCCTCCTGAAGAGAAGAGTCATTTTAGATGTTTGGAGGATATTGCAATGATACAGACAGATACCCATTCCAGAGTCTCCTCTGGTTCTTTTACGTGCACGGTGTTAAGCAGCGCCACGAGACCTCGGTTTACAGTCCCATCTGAAAGACGGTTAATTTTATTAGGGTCAGACGGGGGAATCGAACCTGTGATTATATGTAGTTTCTCTACTTTTCAGCTTTAACATTACTATATAATTCCAATATGCAGTTTTTAGTTTTATAGTCCTATCATAATAGTATATGTTGAGAGCCTCATGGTATAATAACTTTTGTTAAATGTAATATACATTGAGAAATATACAGAACATACATTTATATCGTGCTATATGGATTGGTTTAAACATATTTATTTATCAGGATACATGTAATATACATTGAGAAATATACAGTAACATACATTTATATCGTGCTATATGGATTGGTTTAAACATATTTATTTATCAGGATACATGTAATATACATTGAGAAATATACAGAAACATACATTTATATCGTGCTATATGGATTGGTTTAAACATATTTATTTATCAGGATACATGTAATATACATTGAGAAATATACATAAATATACATTTATATCGTGCTATATGGATTGGTTTAAACATATTTATTTATCAGGATACATGTAATATACATTGAGAAATATACATAAATATACATTTATATCGTGCTATATGGATTGGTTTAAACATATTTATTTATCAGGATACATGTAATATACATTGAGAAATATACATAAATATACATTTATATCGTGCTATATGGATTGGTTTAAACATATTTATTTATCAGGATACATGTAATATACATTGAGAAATATACATAAATATACATTTATATCGTGCTATATGGATTGGTTTAAACATATTTATTTATCAGGATACATGTAATATACATTGAGAAATATACATAAATATACATTTATATCGTGCTATATGGATTGGTTTAAACATATTTATTTATCAGGATACATGTAATATACATTGAGAAATATACAGAAACATACATTTATATCGTGATATATGGATTGGTTTAAATTTAAACATATTTATTTATCAGGATACATGTAATATACATTGAGAAATATACAGAAACATACATTTATATCGTGCAATATGGATTGGTTTAAAGTTTTAAACATATTTATTTATCAGGATACATGTAATATACATTGAGAAATATACAGAAACATACATTTATATCGTGATATGTGGATTGAACTGAAAGCTAAAAGCTTATGGCAATTCTTTCCTCTCCGTACTAGATGTTGGTACCAGGTATATATGGCAAGTTTAATAACTCGAAAATGAATAGATCTTAAATATGTTTAATTCAAATTGGAAACGCATCGAAACGCTTATAAATATCTGAAAATTGGTAGCCAAAGGCTTAGAAATAGAAAAAGGAAATAAAGATGCAATTGGAATAGATTATGCAGACATGAGATATAGAAGTATTGACGAGTAGTATTGAATGAGAGCAAGCAATAGCGTGGAGCGGATTGTGAAGTAGATTTCACAGTGGACGTCTTGAACTAGACAACTCCGTCAAATCGTGTTGACTTTTCTATAAACTCGTGTACGACAAAGCAGATCTGTTCGTTGGCGTCATCTGGTATAGATGTATTCCCAGAAAGAATGGTCTTATGGAAACATCACTGTGTACATTGATGAAGAAAGATCATCATTAAATGCCCTTGTCGTTGAAGGAAGGAATGCATTATAAAATAAATAAATTCGTGCTCTCTGTACTCGCAGGGTTTCGCGATTACGCATACTGCCAGTTGATAGGTTTCATTCTGAGCAGAAAGCGGATAAAGTTCAGAAAGATATGGAGGAGCTATTGAATCTCATCTTGTACAAGAGAATGAACCTGTGCTTTATGGGCCTGGACTCCAGTGTGTCCCATCCAGCCTGGACTCCAGTGTGTCCCATCCAGCCTGGACTCGTGTGTACCATCCAGCCTGGACTCCAGTGTGTCCCATCCAGCCTGAACTCCAGTGTGTCCCATCCAGCCTGGACTCCAGTGTGTCCCATCCAGCCTGGACTCCAGTGTGTCCCATCCAGCCTGGACTCCAGTGTGTCCCATCCAGATTGGACTCCAGTGTGTCCCATCCAGCCTGGACTCCAGTGTGTCCCATCCAGCCTGGACTCCAGTGTGTCCCATCCAGCCTGGAATCCAGTGTGTCCCATCCAGCCTGGACTCCAGTGTGTCCCATCCAGCCTGGACTCCAGTGTGTCCCATCCAGCCTGGACTCCAGTGTGTCCCATCCAGCCTGGACTCCAGTGTGTCCCATCCAGCCTGAACTCCAGTGTGTCCCATCCAGCCTGGACTCCAGTGTGTCCCATCCAGCCTGGACTCCAGTATGTCCCATCCAGCCTGGACTCCAGTGTGTCCCATCCAGTTTCATTCAACAGTTTCTGTAGAGAAACTAGCTTGGTAGCACAAATGGCGATTCGGGCTGCCTCGTACTGCACCTTTTCAAGCGTGTTTGATTGGTCAGTTGTGCAATTGTCATCGTATTCTAGAATTGGGCGCATAAAGGAAATAAGGGTATATTTGAGTTTACGCATTATGCATGTCTGTAGGCCTTTTGCACAATGTAATCAATGCGGATGTTCCATTTTAAATTAGTGGATAAATAAATACCCAAATGTTTATGGTTGACACTTCCTGGATTTCCTCGTTGTTCATAAACAAAACTGGGTGTGGAGCCTGGTTGGGTCTGCGAGAGAGAATGAGAGATTCAGTCTGCTTTGGATTAAAGCTTATACTAACCACCCGGAAGCCCACCCAGATATATTCAGAAGGTCAGAGTTAAGAATATCAGCTGCAGTTGTCGGATCTTCCACTATAACACAGAGACTTGTATCATCTGCAAAAATGTGTATATAAGATTAAATAAAGTCTTTATTATTATTATTATTATTATTTTATTATTATTATTATTATTATAGCACGTGTCTCTCTATCATCTGGCTCTATGTGTATATGTACAGTTATATAGAGAAGCTTAGCACAAGCAAATAACACAATCGTGGTAGTATTAACGACAGGAGAATTTGAATCCATACTTAATCATCCCTCATGCATATTCCACGCCCTCATCAGGGACACGAATGTTATTTCGTTAAGCTTTCTACTAATATGAATACCGGTATTTGTCACATGCGTTCACGATGGTTCACCCTCCTGCAGTGTTCACATTATAGTTCAGCTTTAGCTAATTGGAAACGGTTTTAACCTGGCAGTAGTTGCATATCTTATTACTGGTTATCTTGAGCTATCTAAATAGTGATTTACAAGAAAATCGATGCGCTTGTCAGGAACTAAAACAGTCAAGACATTCGCTACCACCGTGAGATGCTGTGATTTCATACTGTATTACATTATAATATTACATTCGCTATCACCACGGGCGTAGTTAGTTTAAGCATATTTTTGATTCGGATCAAATACATATATACATATATAAACACATTGTTTATACATTGGAACCGATATGGGTCGAGAAACAAGCTTAAAGCTTTTATGAATCCCTTCCCATGTTGGAGTACGTTTAAATGGTACAATGGGCGTAGTTGATGGTGTGAGTCCATGCTATGTCACTCTATTAGCAGAAGTCCTGCTTTGACCTGGCTCTGGTGCTTTCTGGACAATAGAAAACACAGAATTAACTGGAGAATAGCGCTCGGAGAGGTATTGAGAGGTATATGCAAACCCCGGAATAGGTATTTGACACAAGAAGAAATACTAGATTTTACATGCCGGGCTATGGAGTATGGTTTATTTGAAAGCTCGTCATATGATGTTCCATTTAAACTCTATGTCTATTTTGTCTCGTTTTTCGAGCTACAAACACGCATTACTATAGAAGTAAACACGTGTGTACACTTCGCTGACCGCTCTGGCCACAAGCCTTGACGGATTTCGCCCAAATCCTACAACGTATTCCAAATCCAACCTATCTATGTATACACAACATTTCATCAAAATCATCAAACATCTGTTCGAGTTATGTTGCCCACATACATAGCCAAACACAAAACCCCCAAGTTCTTACAGGTCATGGTTAAATAGAATACATATAATAATAATAATAATAGTAATAATAATAAAGACTTTATTTATCGAGAAAACTCATTTGAACAAATCAGTCACTCAACTATGAGGCACTCAGAAAATTAAAACATGAAATAACACAATGAACATAAAAACAGTGACCATTATTATAGACTGTGTGTTTTTGCGTTTAAATACCTGGCTACCAAATGCTCATGTGAGCTACATTTCCTGAAGAGATTATTCATCTTAGAATTTGGAAGATAATGCAATGATACAGACAGAGACCCATTCCAGCGACTCCTCTTGTCCACAAACAGTATATATAATAACTATTTCATACGCCTTCAATGTATTCTTCGGGGTATTGTCGTTACATTCGGGGTATTGTCGTTACATTCGGGGTATTGTCGTTACATTCGGGGTATTGTCGTTACATTCGGGGTATTGTCGTTACATTCGGAGTATTGTCGTTACATTCGGGGTATTGTCGTTACATTCGGGATATTGTCGTACATTCGGAGTATTGTCGTACATTCGGAGTATTGTCGTTACATCAGGAGTATTGTCGTTACATTCTAGGGTATAAAACGTAAATGTACAGTCATATACAACCACAAATTATAGCATTAGTGTCGTTACATTCGTGTACGGAGATTTACATTCGGGTACAGCCATTCGTGGTATTGACGTTACATTCTTTTTATGAACATCAGTACTTCCAGAATCCTATGCTTGTATGCCAGGCACCAGGCTGGTAGGCAATCGGTAACCATTATTTAATTAGCTGGTGGCTCACCAACCGGCCGTATCAGAATGAACCCCTGACAAGATTAGAACCTGCGACCTCCCGCTCCGTAGGCCTTAACCACTAGGCCACAGAGACGGTACATATAAATACTCCAAATCTACTGGCATATAAAGTTGCCCCACATCGACTACTGCCTCCTAGTATACAATTTATGGACTTTATTGGTCAAGGTCATTGGCCTATAGCAACATATAATACAGTTGTCACATAACTTATTTAAAAAAGATCGATAACCCATTCAGGCTTTTGTATGCAAATGATTGTTTGCGTAACCAACAGCGCATAATTGTTGTCCAATCAACTTTATAACTGTTGCATTTTCCCAAAATGGAAGTCTGGCATTTATCACCGTTATATATCCGACATTCCAGTGTCAGTTATTTCCCTTCTCGTGAATTCAAATAATGCAATAAAAGCCGCGATTCGTCAATAATTTTACTAACTCCAATTATTGTTCATAATGCATAATCAGTTTGTTTACGTTGATGCACGTTCACGTCAGGTGCGAAAGGTCCAGAGTTCGAGCCCCACTGGAGCCGTTACGATTGTGCCCTTAGGCAAGGCATTTAAATTCCACGTTGCCTCTTCTATCTCCCTCGTGGCGATGGATTCCATCAGGAATGTGGTCTCGAGTGTGATTTATATAAGTTGAAATAACTTGTTTCGCAATCGAGCTAAAATAAATTTGTATGTTTACATTGCACAGATGGCTGACGTATTTTTCTCAATGAGAATTTGGGGAAATAAACACCCCATCCATAAGAGGTTGTTGCAAATATTTTCTGTAATAGTTATATATGCAAAATGAATCGGGGTATGTCCTCTTTCCGATCAATATTCAAAGTTTAATTCCATTGCAGTAATTAAATCAAGCATCTGGAATTTGTTTTGTCACTTTTGAATAATAGCATATTAAAACAGGTTTGTTAGGCCGTTTCTTTGCAGTATTGCGAGACTAGAAATTTCGATTGTAACATGGTCAGATATATGTGTAACAACTTTATATATGTCAATTTTGTTTGGTAAATACAATTGTCTCTAATAAATGCCTACTCCCTGCATCAAAAGAAGAGATGTAATGCCCGGGTGTTTTGTTTGAATAAATATGGTAAGTAGGAAGCGGCTTACATCATCATATAAAATATGTATTATATTCATTTTATCTGTTATTTTGCAGCTGGGATGATGACAATACCTGTATCAATTTATCAAAGTTTGATGGCGTCTCAACAGCAAGGAACATTAGACATGAGTTCTGCTGGGCAGGTGGTGTTCACACAGGCTGCGACCACCCAGCAGGTCCAGCAGCCCCATATCATTACACAGCAACAGCTGGAGCAGCTCCAGCAGCAACAGACATTACAGCAACACCTCGTGGAGCACCAGGAGATGGTACAGCAGGATACGGACCAGTTAGGGGTACAACTGGCCCCACATCAGTTACAAGGAACTGCGGATAGTGTGGACAGTTTGATCACGGCAGGTTCTGTGGTCCATAAAACTGAACCAGCTTGATTCTTCATCTGTCAGAGACCCATAGTGTTCAAATATTTTCAGGCATTATATAATAAAAAAAATAAATATATGTTTCACTCTATGATGATGCCTATTGAAGTCCCACTGAGCCATGTAACCTGATATATACTGAAAGGATAAAGAAACGCAGGGTAGCATAATATGCAGCAATTATTTAAATGCTTGGCCTAAAATTATGAAAAGCGGTCAGATGACTGACTGGAGTCACTTTACTTGGCTGTCCAATTAGCGCAGTGGTTAGCGCGCTCGCTTCTCACCAATGCAACCCGGGTTCGATCATCGGACCGGGAAGTATGTGAGATGGTACGGTGGTCGCCAGATCGGACAGGCGGGTTTTCTCCGGTTTCCTCCCACGAGAATGACCACATGTACGCTTTCATTCGTGCCAACGAGCGTGATTAATATAAGTTGTTAGAACTTGCTTTGCAATTGTTGTAAAATAAATAAAGTTTAATGTACTATGTTACATAGAGAAAGAAAATGATAAAAAGGAAAAGTGTGAAGAATAATGAATATGAGTTTGTCAAAACATGTCATAAAGCTTGATATACTCTTCAGGTATATACGTCGCTTTCTGTGCAATTTACATTGAATCTGAAGAGCTTGTAATAATGGTACAGCTGACTGAAATTCAGAGTGGTCAGGCTATTGCATTGCTAATGCAAGGTCAAAGGCAACAATATGTTGCTATTTGGTGTGAATGTTTCCACCATGTGCGTTATCTCAGAGACACTTGAAGGGTCACCGACCTGCGTAGTGTCTCAATGTCGTCAAGACAGGGTTATTGCTGCCACTGGTACTAAAGTTAATACGGTAGGCAATCAAATTGCTACATTAAATTGCCACATTCACCTCAAAACTGTAAGGAATGAATTGCGCGATGTTGGTCTGCGAGCAAGTCGTCCGTACGTTGGTCTGCCTCTCACTCATGCAAGTCACACCGCATCATATAGCTTGGCGGTACATTTCCAACGAGGTAGTGGAGACTTCTTTTACACAGATGAGTCCCTGTTTTTGTCCAGACGTATATACCGATGTTGTGGGGAAGTGATAATGTTTGAGGTATGTAAGATGGTACGGTTGGTACGGTGGTCGCCAGATCGGACAGGTGGTTTTTCTCCGGGCACTAAGGGTTTCCTCCAACATGATTGACCACATTTACGCTTTCATCCGCGCCAACGAGAGTGATTAATATAAGTTGTTAAAGCAGCATTACATAGTAATAAAGGATGTTTTGGGTAAAATATAAATACTAGTGTGTGTGTGTTTACAAAAATCGAAATAGTCGCTCAGAAACGATAAAATTCCAATAAATTTAAACCGTCGTATACGCGAATTTGTTTATCAACACACGAAATGTAGAAAACAACGTATATATTTTGAACATGAAAGACTACCTACCTATCTATCCGGTTGTAAACAAGTGCGTGACCGATCGACTCGGGAAAATCCTACTTTCGGTTTCGAGTTTGTTTTATCGCAAAAATCGCTGCTTACCAAATGAACATAAGCATACAAAGTATAATGTTAGAATGTGTAGCAGCATTGCTACCCATACATAAAAATTGATGGTATGACTATCGTGAATGGAATCGCCCTAAATACACTGAATGCATCGCTCTCTATCGTCGATCAGAACAAACATCTAAGACAGCTGTGTCAACATTCGTTGTTGCTTCAGGCATGTATTAAGCATTGTTTACACAAGTTTGTTGGTAAACAATTCATGTATACGACGGTGCTATATTTATTTGAATTTTTTCGTTTCTTTGAATAATTTGAACACAATTCCTTTTTTTTAAGTTTATTTAACGTCGCTACCGGTTTCCCATTTGAGCGATGGGCAGTTTACCTAACAACACCTTTCCTGGGCAGGCTCCAGCGGTTAACCAGTACTTGGTGCACCAACTTTTTCATATAAATGAGACACGGTCTGAGCGGGGCTCAAACCAGTGACCATCAGAGATGATAGGTTACAGTGGTATACAAGTCAGCGACCTTAACCACTCGACCACAGAGGCGGTCTCACACAATTCATTGGAAATTATAGTCCTTATATATCTGGTACTTTTTACCAAAATATGTCGCTTTAAGCCAAATACATGGATGAAGACATTTGGTGTGTGTATCCAGTTCTGGTTGTATGATACTACAACATTTGGTGTGCATATCCAGTTCTGGTTGTATGGTACTACAACATTTGGTGTGCATATCCAGTTCTGGTTGTATGGTACAACATTTGGTGTGCATATCCAGTTCTGGTTGTATGGTACAACATTTGGTGTGTATCCAGTTCTGGTTGTATGGTACAACATTTGGTGTGTGTATCCAGTTCTGGTTGTATGGTACAACATTTGGTGTGTATCCAGTTCTGGTTGTATGATACAACATTTGGTGTGTATCCAGTTCTGGTTGTATGATACTACAACATTTGGTGTGCTATCCAGTTCTGGTTGTATGATACTACAACATTTGGTGTGCATATCCAGTTCTGGTTGTATGATACAACATTTGGTGTGCATATCCAGTTCTGGTTGTATGGTACTACAACATTTGGTGTGTGTATCCAGTTCTGGTTGTATGGTACTACAACATTTGGTGTGTGTATCCAGTTCTGGTTGTATGGTACAACATTTGGTGTGTATCCAGTTCTGGTTGTATGATACAACATTTGGTGTGTATCCAGTTCTGGTTGTATGGTACAACATTTGGTGTGTGTATCCAGTTCTGGTTGTATGGTACAACATTTGGTGTGTATCCAGTTCTGGTTGTATGATACTACAACATTTGGTGTGCATATCCAGTTCTGGTTGTATGGTACTACAACATTTGGTGTGCATATCCAGTTCTGGTTGTATGGTACAACATTTGGTGTGCATATCCAGTTCTGGTTGTATGGTACAACATTTGGTGTGTATCCAGTTCTGGTTGTATGGTACAACATTTGGTGTGTGTATCCAGTTCTGGTTGTATGGTACAACATTTGGTGTGTATCCAGTTCTGGTTGTATGATACTACAACATTTGGTGTGTGTATCCAGTTCTGGTTGTATGATACTACAACATTTGGTGTGCATATCCAGTTCTGGTTGTATGGTACATTTGGTGTGTATCCAGTTCTGGTTGTATGATACTACAACATTTGGTGTGCATATCCAGTTCTGGTTGTATGGTACAACATTTGGTGTATCCAGTTCTGGTTGTATGATACTACAACATTTGGTGTGCATATCCAGTTCTGGTTGTATGATACTACATTTGGTGTGCATATCCAGTTCTGGTTGTATGGTACAACATTTGGTGTGCATATCCAGTTCTGGTTGTATGGTACAACATTTGGTGTGCATATCCAGTTCTGGTTGTATGATACTACAACATTTGGTGTGCATATCCAGTTCTGGTTGTATGGTACAACATTTGGTGTGTATCCGTTCTGGTTGTAGATACAACATTTGGTGTGCATATCCAGTTCTGGTTGTATGGTACAACATTTGGTGTGTATCCAGTTCTGGTTGTATGGTACAACATTTGGTGTGTGTATCCAGTTCTGGTTGTATGGTACAACATTTGGTGTGCATATCCAGTTCTGGTTGTATGATACAACATTTGGTGTGCATATCCAGTTCTGGTTGTATGATACTACAACATTTGGTGTGCATATCCAGTTCTGGTTGTATGGTACAACATTTGGTGTGTATCCAGTTCTGGTTGTATGATACTACAACATTTGGTGTGCATATCCAGTTCTGGTTGTATGGTACAACATTTGGTGTGCATATCCAGTTCTGGTTGTATGGTACTACAACATTTGGTGTGTATCCAGTTCTGGTTGTATGATACTACAACATTTGGTGTGTATCCAGTTCTGGTTGTATGGTACTACAACATTTGGTGTGCATATCCAGTTCTGGTTGTATGGTACAACATTTGGTGTGTATCCAGTTCTGGTTGTATGATACTACAACATTTGGTGTGCATATCCAGTTCTGGTTGTATGGTACAACATTTGGTGTGTATCCAGTTCTGGTTGTATGGTACTACATTTGGTGTGCATATCCAGTTCTGGTTGTATGATACTACAACATTTGGTGTGCATATCCAGTTCTGGTTGTATGGTACAACATTTGGTGTGTATCCAGTTCTGGTTGTATGATACTACAACATTTGGTGTGCATATCCAGTTCTGGTTGTATGGTACTACAACATTTGGTGTGTATCCAGTTCTGGTTGTATGATACTACAACATTTGGTGTGCATATCCAGTTCTGGTTGTATGATACAACATTTGGTGTGTATCCAGTTCTGGTTGTATGGTACTACATTTGGTGTGCATATCCAGTTCTGGTTGTATGATACAACATTTGGTGTGTATCCAGTTCTGGTTGTATGGTACTACATTTGGTGTGCATATCCAGTTCTGGTTGTATGATACTACAACATTTGGTGTGCATATCCAGTTCTGGTTGTATGATACTACAACATTTGGTGTGCATATCCAGTTCTGGTTGTATGGTACAACATTTGGTGTGTATCCAGTTCTGGTTGTATGATACTACAACATTTGGTGTGCATATCCAGTTCTGGTTGTATGATACTACAACATTTGGTGTGCATATCCAGTTCTGGTTGTATGGTACAACATTTGGTGTGTATCCAGTTCTGGTTGTATGATACTACAACATTTGGTGTGCATATCCAGTTCTGGTTGTATGGTACTACAACATTTGGTGTGTATCCAGTTCTGGTTGTATGATACTACAACATTTGGTGTGCATATCCAGTTCTGGTTGTATGATACATTTGGTGTGTATCCAGTTCTGGTTGTATGATACTACAACATTTGGGTGCATATCCAGTTCTGGTTGTATGGTACTACAACATTTGGTGTGTATCCAGTTCTGGTTGTATGATACTACATTTGGTGTGTATCCAGTTCTGGTTGTATGATAACATTTGGTGTGTATCCAGTTCTGGTTGTATGGTCAACATTTGGTGTGTATCCAGTTCTGGTTGTATGATACTACAACATTTGGTGTGCATATCCAGTTCTGGTTGTATGGTACTAACATTTGGTGTGTATCCAGTTCTGGTTGTATGATACTACACATTGGTGTGCATATCCAGTTCTGGTTGTATGGTACAACATTTGGTGTGCATATCCAGTTCTGGTTGTATGGTACAACATTTGGTGTGCATATCCAGTTCTGGTTGTATGGTACTACATTTGGTGTGCATATCCAGTTCTGGTTGTATGATACTACAACATTTGGTGTGTGTATCCAGTTCTGGTTGTATGATACTACAACATTTGGTGTGTATCCAGTTCTGGTTGTATGGTACTACATTTGGTGTGCATATCCAGTTCTGGTTGTATGATACTACAACATTTGGTGTGTGTATCCAGTTCTGGTTGTATGATACTACAACATTTGGTGTGCATATCCAGTTCTGGTTGTATGGTACAACATTTGGTGTGTGTATCCAGTTCTGGTTGTATGGTACTACAACATTTGGTGTGTATCCAGTTCTGGTTGTATGGTACAACATTTGGTGTGTGTATCCAGTTCTGGTTGTATGGTACTACAACATTTGGTGTGCATATCCAGTTCTGGTTGTATGGTACTACATTTGGTGTGTATCCAGTTCTGGTTGTATGATACTACAACATTTGGTGTGCATATCCAGTTCTGGTTGTATGGTACAACATTTGGTGTGATCCAGTTCTGGTTGTATGATACTACAACATTTGGTGTGCATATCCAGTTTGGTTGTATGACTACAACATTTGGTGTGTATCCAGTTCTGGTTGTATGATACTACCATTTGGTGTGCATATCCAGTTCTGGTTGTATGGTACAAATTGGTGTGTATCCAGTTCTGGTTGTATGGTACAACATTTGGTGTGTATCCAGTTCTGGTTGTATGGTACAACATTTGGTGTGCATATCCAGTTCTGGTTGTATGGTACAACATTTGGTGTGTGTATCCAGTTCTGGTTGTATGGTACTACAACATTTGGTGTGTATCCAGTTCTGGTTGTATGATACTACAACATTTGGTGTGTATCCAGTTCTGGTTGTATGGTACTACAACATTTGGTGTGCATATCCAGTTCTGGTTGTATGGTACAACATTTGGTGTGTATCCAGTTCTGGTTGTATGATACAACATTTGGTGTGTATCCAGTTCTGGTTGTATGATACTACAACATTTGGTGTGCTATCCAGTTCTGGTTGTATGATACTACAACATTTGGTGTGCATATCCAGTTCTGGTTGTATGGTACAACATTTGGTGTGCATATCCAGTTCTGGTTGTATGGTACTACAACATTTGGTGTGTGTATCCAGTTCTGGTTGTATGGTACTACAACATTTGGTGTGTGTATCCAGTTCTGGTTGTATGGTACTACAACATTTGGTGTGTGTATCCAGTTCTGGTTGTATGGTACAACATTTGGTGTGTATCCAGTTCTGGTTGTATGATACTACAACATTTGGTGTGCATATCCAGTTCTGGTTGTATGGTACAACATTTGGTGTGTGTATCCAGTTCTGGTTGTATGGTACAACATTTGGTGTGTATCCAGTTCTGGTTGTATGGTACTACATTTGGTGTGCATATCCAGTTCTGGTTGTATGATACTACAACATTTGGTGTGCATATCCAGTTCTGGTTGTATGGTACAACATTTGGTGTGTATCCAGTTCTGGTTGTATGATACTACAACATTTGGTGTGCATATCCAGTTCTGGTTGTATGGTACTACAACATTTGGTGTGTATCCAGTTCTGGTTGTATGATACTACAACATTTGGTGTGCATATCCAGTTCTGGTTGTATGATACAACATTTGGTGTGTATCCAGTTCTGGTTGTATGATACAACATTTGGTGTGTATCCAGTTCTGGTTGTATGGTACTACATTTGGTGTGCATATCCAGTTCTGGTTGTATGATACTACAACATTTGGTGTGCATATCCAGTTCTGGTTGTATGATACTACAACATTTGGTGTGCATATCCAGTTCTGGTTGTATGGTACAACATTTGGTGTGTATCCAGTTCTGGTTGTATGATACTACAACATTTGGTGTGCATATCCAGTTCTGGTTGTATGGTACTACAACATTTGGTGTGTATCCAGTTCTGGTTGTATGATACTACAACATTTGGTGTGCATATCCAGTTCTGGTTGTATGATACAACATTTGGTGTGTATCCAGTTCTGGTTGTATGATACAACATTTGGTGTGTATCCAGTTCTGGTTGTATGATACTACAACATTTGGTGTGCATATCCAGTTCTGGTTGTATGATACTACAACATTTGGTGTGATATCCAGTTCTGGTTGTATGATACTACAACATTTGGTGTGCATATCCAGTTCTGGTTGTATGGTACAACATTTGGTGTGTATCCAGTTCTGGTTGTATGATACTACAACATTTGGTGTGCATATCCAGTTCTGGTTGTATGATACTACAACATTTGGTGTGCATATCCAGTTCTGGTTGTATGATACTACAACATTTGGTGTGCATATCCAGTTCTGGTTGTATGATACTACAACATTTGGTGTGCATATCCAGTTCTGGTTGTATGGTACAACATTTGGTGTGTATCCAGTTCTGGTTGTATGGTACAACATTTGGTGTGCATATCCAGTTCTGGTTGTATGATACAACATTTGGTGTGCATATCCAGTTCTGGTTGTATGATACTACAACATTTGGTGTGCATATCCAGTTCTGGTTGTATGGTACAACATTT
>JABXNX010000664.1:0-14910 GCA_014843695.1 Archivesica marissinica | reverse complement strand
ACAACAGATCTATCAATATATAGAGCTACCAGGAACATACAACAGATCTATCATATATAGAGCTACCAGGAACATACAACAGATCTATCATATATAGAGCTACCAGGAACATACAACAGATCTATCAATATATAGAGCTACCAGGAAGATACAACAGCAGATCTATCATATATAGAGCTACCAGGAACATACAACAACAGATCTATCATATATAGAGCTACCAGGAACATAAACAGCAGATATATCAATATATAGAGCTACCAGGAACATACACAGCAGATCTATCATATATAGAGCTACCAGGAAGATACAACAGCAGATCTATCATATATAGAGCTACCAGGAACATACAACAGCAGATCTATCAATATATAGAGCTACCAGGAACATACAACAGCAGATCTATCATATATAGAGCTACCAGGAAGATACAACAGCAGATCTATCATATATAGAGCTACCAGGAACATACAACAGCAGATCTATCATATATAGAGCTACCAGGAACATACAACAGCAGATCTATCATATATAGAGCTACCAGGAACATACAACAGCAGATCTATCATATATAGAGCTACCAGGAACATACAACAGATCTATCAATATATAGAGCTACCAGGAACATACAACAGATCTATCATATATAGAGCTACCAGGAACATACAACAGATCTATCATATATAGAGCTACCAGGAACATACAACAGCAGATCTATCATATATAGAGCTACCAGGAAGATACAACAGCAGATCTATCATATATAGAGCTACCAGGAACATACAACAGCAGATCTATCATATATAGAGCTACCAGGAACATACAACAGATCTATCATATATAGAGCTACCAGGAACATACAACAGCAGATCTATCATATATAGAGCTACCAGGAACATACAACAGCAATCTATCATATATAGAGCTACCAGGAACATACAACAGATATATCAATATATAGAGCTACCAGGAAGATACAACAGATCTATCATATATAGAGCTACCAGGAACATACAACAGCAGATCTATCATATATAGAGCTACCAGGAACATACAACAGATCTATCATATATAGAGCTACCAGGAAGATACAACAGCAGATCTATCATATATAGAGCTACCAGGAACATACAACAGCAGATCTATCATATATAGAGCTACCAGGAACATACAACAGATCTATCAATATATAGAGCTACCAGGAACATACAACAGATCTATCATATATAGAGCTACCAGGAAGATACAACAGCAGATCTATCATATATAGAGCTACCAGGACATACAACAGATTATCATATATAAGCTACCAGGAACATACAACAGCAGATCTATCATATATAGAGCTACCAGGAACATACAACAGATCTATCATATATAGAGCTACCAGGAACATACAACAGATCTATCATATATAGAGCTACCAGGAACATACAACAGCAGATCTATCATATATAGAGCTACCAGGAACATACAACAGATATATCAATATATAGAGCTACCAGGAAGATACAACAGATCTATCATATATAGAGCTACCAGGAACATACAACAGATCTATCATATATAGAGCTACCAGGAACATACAACAGCAGATCTATCATATATAGAGCTACCAGGAACATACAACAGATCTATCAATATATAGAGCTACCAGGAACATACAACAGATCTATCATATATAGAGCTACCAGGAACATACAACACAGATCTATCATATATAGAGCTACCAGGAACATACAACAGCAGATCTATCATATATAGAGCTACCAGGAACATACAACAGATCTATCATATATAGAGCTACCAGGAACATACAACAACAGATCTATCATATATAGAGCTACCAGGAACATACAAACAGATCTATCATATATAGAGCTACCAGGAACATACAACAGATCTATCATATATAGAGCTACCAGGAACATACAACAGCAGATCTATCATATATAGAGCTACCAGGAACATACAACAGCAGATCTATCATATATAGAGCTACCAGGAACATACAACAGCAGATCTATCATATATAGAGCTACCAGGAACATACAACAGCATATCTATCATATATAGAGCTACCAGGAACATACAACAGATCTATCATATATAGAGCTACCAGGAACATACAACAGCAGATCTATCATATATAGAGCTACCAGGAACATACAACAGCAGATCTATCAATATATAGAGCTACCAGGAACATACAACAGCAGATCTATCATATATAGAGCTACCAGGAAGATACAACAACAGATCTATCATATATAGAGCTACCAGGAACATACAACAGCATATCTATCATATATAGAGCTACCAGGAACATACAACAGATCTATCAATATATAGAGCTACCAGGAACATACAACAGCAGATCTATCATATATAGAGCTACCAGGAACATACAACAGCAGATCTATCATATATAGAGCTACCAGGAACATACAACAGCAGATCTATCATATATAGAGCTACCAGGAAGATACAACAGCAGATCTATCATATATAGAGCTACCAGGAACATACAACAGCATATCTATCATATATAGAGCTACCAGGAACATACAACACAGATCTATCATATATAGAGCTACCAGGAACATACAACAGCAGATCTATCATATATAGAGCTACCAGGAACATACAACAGCAGATCTATCATATATAGAGCTACCAGGAACATACAACAGCAGATCTATCATATATAGAGCTACCAGGAACATACAACAGCAATCTATCATATATAGAGCTACCAGGAACATACAACAGATCTATCAATATATAGAGCTACCAGGAACATACAACAGATCTATCATATATAGAGCTACCAGGAACATACAACAGATCTATCATATATAGAGCTACCAGGAACATACAACAGCAGATCTATCATATATAGAGCTACCAGGAACATACAACAGCAGATCTATCATATATAGAGCTACCAGGAACATACAACAGATTATCATATATAGAGCTACCAGAAATACACAGATCTATCATATATAGAGCTACCAGGAACATACAACAGATCTATCAATATAGAGCTACCAGGAACATACAACAGCATATCTATCATATATAGAGCTACCAGGAACATACAACAGATCTATCATATATAGAGCTACCAGGAACAAAAAAACAAGATACAACAACAGATCTATCATATATAGAGCTACCAGGAACATACAACAGCAGATCTATCATATATAGAGCTACCAGGAACATACACAGATCTATCATATATAGAGCTACCAGGAACATACAACAGATCTATCATATATAGAGCTACCAGGAAGATACAACAGATCTATCATATATAGAGCTACCAGGAACATACAACAGATATATCATATATAGAGCTACCAGGAACATACAACAGCAGATCTATCATATATAGAGCTACCAGGAACATACAACAGATATATCAATATATAGAGCTACCAGGAACATACAACAGATCTATCATATATAGAGCTACCAGGAACATACAACAGCAGATCTATCATATATAGAGCTACCAGGAACATACAACAGATATATCAATATATAGAGCTACCAGGAAGATACAACAGATCTATCATATATAGAGCTACCAGGAACATACAACAGATCTATCAATATATAGAGCTACCAGGAACATACAACAGCATATCTATCATATATAGAGCTACCAGGAACATACAACAGATCTATCAATATATAGAGCTACCAGGAACATACAACAGATCTATCATATATAGAGCTACCAGGAAGATACAACAACAGATCTATCATATATAGAGCTACCAGGAACATACAACAGCAGATCTATCATATATAGAGCTACCAGGAACATACAACAGATCTATCATATATAGAGCTACCAGGAACATACAACAACAGATCTATCATATATAGAGCTACCAGGAACATACAACAGATCTATCATATATAGAGCTACCAGGAACATACAACAGATCTATCATATATAGAGCTACCAGGAACATACAACAGCAGATCTATCATATATAGAGCTACCAGGAACATACAACAGCAGATCTATCAATATATAGAGCTACCAGGAACATACAACAGCAGATCTATCATATATAGAGCTACCAGGAACATACAACAGCAGATCTATCATATATAGAGCTACCAGGAACATACAACAGATCTATCATATATAGAGCTACCAGGAACATACAACAGCAGATCTATCATATATAGAGCTACCAGGAACATACAACAGCAGATCTATCATATATAGAGCTACCAGGAACATACAACAGCATATCTATCATATATAGAGCTACCAGGAACATACAACAGCAGATCTATCATATATAGAGCTACCAGGAACATACAACAGCAGATCTATCATATATAGAGCTACCAGGAACATACAACAGCATATCTATCATATATAGAGCTACCAGGAACATACAACAGATATATCAATATATAGAGCTACCAGGAAGATACAACAGATCTATCATATATAGAGCTACCAGGAACATACAACAGATCTATCATATATAGAGCTACCAGGAAGATACAACAGCAGATCTATCATATATAGAGCTACCAGGAACATACAACAGCAGATCTATCGTATATAGAGCTACCAGGAACATACAACAGATCTATCAATATATAGAGCTACCAGGAACATACAACAGATCTATCATATATAGAGCTACCAGGAAGATACAACAGCAGATATATCATATATAGAGCTACCAGGAACATACAACAGCAGATCTATCGTATATAGAGCTACCAGGAAGATACAACAGATCTATCATATATAGAGCTACCAGGAACATACAACAGATCTATCATATATAGAGCTACCAGGAACATACAACAGATCTATCAATATATAGAGCTACCAGGAACATACAACAGATCTATCATATATAGAGCTACCAGGAACATACAACAGATCTATCATATATAGAGCTACCAGGAACATACAACAGCAGATCTATCATATATAGAGCTACCAGGACCATACAACAGATATATCAATATATAGAGCTACCAGGAAGATACAACAGATCTATCATATATAGAGCTACCAGGAACATACAACAGATCTATCATATATAGAGCTACCAGGAACATACAACAGATCTATCAATATATAGAGCTACCAGGAACATACAACAGATCTATCATATATAGAGCTACCAGGAAGATACAACAACAGATCTATCATATATAGAGCTACCAGGAACATACAACAGCAGATGTAGCATATATAGAGCTACCAGGAACATACAACAAATCTATCATATATAGAGCTACTAGGAAGATACAACAACAGATATATCATATATAGAGCTACCAGGAACATTCAACAGCAGATATATCGTATATAGAGCTACCAGGAACATACAACAGATCTATCATATATAGAGCTACCAGGAACATACAACAGCAGATCTATCATATATAGAGCTACCAGGAACATACAACAGCAGATCTATCATATATAGAGCTACCAGGAATATACAACAGCATATCTATCATATATAGAGTTACCAGGAACATACAACAGATATATCAATATATAGAGCTACCAGGAAGATACAACAGATCTATCATATATAGAGCTACCAGGAACATACAACAGATCTATCATATAAAGAGCTACCAGGAAGATACAACAGCAGATCTATCATATATAGAGCTACCAGGAACATACAACAGCAGATCTATCGTATATAGAGCTACCAGGAACATACAACAGATCTATCAATATATAGAGCTACCAGGAACATACAACAGATCTATCATATATAGAGCTACCAGGAAGATACAACAGCAGATATATCATATATAGAGCTACCAGGAACATACAACAGCAGATCTATCGTATATAGAGCTACCAGGAAGATACAACAGATCTATCATATATAGAGCTACCAGGAACATACAACAGATCTATCAATATATAGAGCTACCAGGAACATACAACAGCAGATCTATCATATATAGAGCTACCAGGAACATACAACAGATATATCAATATATAGAGCTACCAGGAACATACAACAGATCTATCATATATAGAGCTACCAGGAACATACAACAGCAGATCTATCATATATAGAGCTACCAGGAACATACAACAGATATATCAATATATAGAGCTACCAGGAAGATACAACAGATCTATCATATATAGAGCTACCAGGAACATACAACAGATCTATCAATATATAGAGCTACCAGGAACATACAACAGCATATCTATCATATATAGAGCTACCAGGAACATACAACAGATCTATCAATATATAGAGCTACCAGGAACATACAACAGATCTATCATATATAGAGCTACCAGGAAGATACAACAACAGATCTATCATATATAGAGCTACCAGGAACATACAACAGCAGATCTAGCATATATAGAGCTACCAGGAACATACAACAGATCTATCATATATAGAGCTACTAGGAAGATACAACAACAGATCTATCATATATAGAGCTACCAGGAACATACAACAGCAGATCTATCATATATAGAGCTACCAGGAACATACAACAGATCTATCATATATAGAGCTACCAGGAACATACAACAGCAGATCTATCATATATAGAGCTACCAGGAACATACAACAGCAGATCTATCATATATAGAGCTACCAGGAACATACAACAGCATATCTATCATATATAGAGCTACCAGGAACATACAACAGATATATCAATATATAGAGCTACCAGGAACATACAACAGATCTATCATATATAGAGCTACCAGGAACATACAACAGATCTATCATATATAGAGCTACCAGGAAGATACAACAGCAGATCTATCATATATAGAGCTACCAGGAACATACAACAGCAGATCTATCGTATATAGAGCTACCAGGAACATACAACAGATCTATCAATATATAGAGCTACCAGGAACATACAACAGATCTATCATATATAGAGCTACCAGGAAGATACAACAGCAGATATATCATATATAGAGCTACCAGGAACATACAACAGCAGATATATCGTATATAGAGCTCCCCCTTTGGCAATATATTGTATTGTTTACCTTACCCGAGCAGGAAGGCATCTTACCTTGAAGTTCCTTTGGCAATATATTGTATTGTTTACCTTACACGAGCAGGAAGGCATCTTACCTTGAAGTTCCTTTGGCAATATATTGTATTGTTTACCTTACCCGAGCAGGAAGGCATATTACCTTGAAGTTCCTTTGGCAATATATTGTATTGTTTACCTTACACGAGCAGGAAGGCATCTTACCTTGGAAGTTCCTTTGGCAATATATTGTATCCAACTTAGTTGGTCATATCATTCTTACAGACTGATCTATAGTCTAGTGGTTCAAGACGCTGGACTGGTAATCCAGGTTCGATCATACATCTAACCCTAATAAAATTAAGTCTAAACCGCGTATCGGTGTTTTACACCATGTACGTAAAAGAACCACAGGAGACTGGAATGCCTGGCAGCCATTTTTGGAAAAATCTGCTACTAATGAGAACTACGACGGAAGCGTACTCCGTTTAAAGAAATAACTACATGTGTTATAAACCGACCCAGGATTTATAGGGGGTACATAATTATTCATTCCATCATCTCGTTAAGCCATCGGGGAATTTCATGTTCACATCGAAGCAACATTTAGAACGCGCTATCGAAATTTGGGTTACATTGGAGAGAAGTGAGCCTGAACCACCCAGTGTTTGTGTGTTTTACGTTTATTTATCGTTGCCCATAGGAGCGACGCCTACTGAAGAGATTAGTCATTTTGGAGGATAGTGCAATGATACAGTCTCTGATTCTTTTACGTGCACAGTGTAAAGCACTGACGCGAGACCACGGTTTAACGTCCCATCTGAAAGGCTGTTAATTTTATTAGGTTCAGACCTGTGGTCCCTGGTTTACCAGTCCAGCGTGTTACCACTGGACTACATATCTGTCTATGTTGTTAATTATGGTTGTGAATGCAATCGTTATTTATATACACTTGAAAGAGCTAACTATACCAGTATAAAACTACCCATAACTCAGCGAATATAGGTCAGATCTTGCTGAAATTTTCAAAATATAACGAAGACATGTGAGATCATAATTAAATGTAATTCATTTGATCAGAATACAAATTAAAGCAGCTGTGTCGTTTCCTGTCCTGTTGCGCGAAACCTAAAAGTCACTACACTGTTCACCAAATTCGATCTGTTACATAAGGGTCTAGTAACGGGTATATCCTCCCTGGGCATTAATCACAGCAATACAACGTCTGCGCATGGATGTGACGTACCGATGAATGTAATTCTGGGGTAGGTTGGCCCACTCCTGAGCAATTTTCGCTCTCAGCTGCGGGATGGTCTGTGGCGCGATACCATTTCTTCTAACACGTCGGTTGAGTTCATCCCAGATGTTCTCAATCACATTAAGATCGGGAGACCTGGCTGGAAGTGCCTTTATGTTTACGTTATTAGCATTGAGAAATGCTAACGTAGCCCTGGCTGTGTGAGCAGGCGCACCGTCTTGGAGAAAGCTCAAACCATCGGAACTACTTCTGGCTGAAGGACTTCATCTCGATATCTGGCTGCAGTAAGATTGCCATTTATAAAGACAATGTTAGTCTTGTTGTGCATAGACGCTCCCGCCCAGATCACAACGGACCCTCCACCGTACCGATCACGCTCGATCACGCAGTTGTCGTTGAATCTCTCTCCCCTTTCGCGATATACCCGTGTACGGCAATCATTCTCCTGTAAACGAAACCTCTTTTCGTCCGTGAAAAGAACTTGGGGCCCAGGCCGCTTGTGTTGCTCTGTGATTACGCCGTGCCCAACGATCTCTCAGACCCCTATGCCTCGGTGTAAGAACGATGCCTTTAAACATTCGTCTACATCGCATGTTAGCCATGGTAAGAAGCCGATTCCGTACGGTTCTCGCATTTAAATACGTTGAAAATGAAACCCACCTCTCGCTGGGAAACCCCGGCGGTAATTAGCCCGATGGCTAATCCGCGCTGCTGAATTGACATCCGGCCCATTTTGTGTTTTTTGGATGTGATAATCGATATAGCTTCCAAAACGACCACGTGCAATTTTTGTTCGCACCAACCCACAATTTTCTCGTGCATTTTGTGATTTTATACGTTTCACGGCTCGGCGCAGAGCGTTAAAAATCGATAAATGTGAAAGCATGATTATAATTCTAATGGCCTAGATAGACAATGTTCGAAATTTCATGCAAAGATATTAATAAATAAAAAAGTTATTCAAGATTAAAAATGGTATAGTTGGCTCTTTCCTTAAGTGTACATTGTGCAACCATAAACCACTAGGCAGATACAAAACTAACCAACAACAGATCTATCAATATATAGAGCTACCAGGAAGATACAACAGCAGATCTATCATATATAGAGCTACCAGGAAGATACAACAACAGATCTATCAATATATAGAGCTACCAGGAACATACAACAGCAGATCTATCGTATATAGAGCTACCAGGAACATACAACAGATCTATCAATATATAGAGCTACCAGGAAGATACAAAACAGCAGATCTATCATATATAGAGCTACCAGGAAGATACAACAGCAGATCTATCATATATAGAGCTACCAGGAACATACAACAGCAGATCTATCATATATAGAGCTACCAGGAACATACAACAGCATATCTATCATATATAGAGCTACCAGGAACATACAACAGATATATCAATATATAGAGCTACCAGGAAGATACAACAGATCTATCATATATAGAGCTACCAGGAACATACAACAGATATATCATATATAGAGCTACCAGGAACATACAACAGATATATCAATATATAGAGCTACCAGGAACATACAACAGATCTATCAATATATAGAGCTACCAGGAAGATACAACAGCAGATCTATCATATATAGAGCTACCAGGAAGATACAACAACAGATCTATCATATATAGAGCTACCAGGAACATACAACAGCAGATATATCAATATATAGAGCTACCAGGAAGATACAACAGCAGATCTATCATATATAGAGCTACCAGGAAGATACAACAACAGATCTATCATATATAGAGCTACCAGGAACATACAACAGCAGATCTATCATATATAGAGCTACCAGGAACATACAACAGCAGATCTATCATATATAGAGCTACCAGGAAGATACAACAGCAGATCTATCATATATAGAGCTACCAGGAACATACAACAGCAGATCTATCAATATATAGAGCTACCAGGAACATACAACAGCAGATCTATCATATATAGAGCTACCAGGAAGATACAACAGCAGATCTATCATATATAGAGCTACCAGGAACATACAACAGCATATCTATCATATATAGAGCTACCAGGAACATACAACAGATCTATCATATATAGAGCTACCAGGAACATACAACAGATCTATCATATATAGAGCTACCAGGAACATACAACAGATCTATCATATATAGAGCTACCAGGAACATACAACAGCAGATCTATCAATATATAGAGCTACCAGGAACATACAACAGCAGATCTATCATATATAGAGCTACCAGGAACATACAACAGCAGATCTATCATATATAGAGCTACCAGGAACATACAACAGATCTATCATATATAGAGCTACCAGGAACATACAACAGCAGATCTATCATATATAGAGCTACCAGGAACATACAACAGCAGATCTATCATATATAGAGCTACCAGGAACATACAACAGCATATCTATCATATATAGAGCTACCAGGAACATACAACAGATATATCAATATATAGAGCTACCAGGAAGATACAACAGATCTATCATATATAGAGCTACCAGGAACATACAACAGCAGATCTATCGTATATAGAGCTACCAGGAACATACAACAGATCTATCATATATAGAGCTACCAGGAAGATACAACAGCAGATCTATCATATATAGAGCTACCAGGAACATACAACAGCAGATCTATCATATATAGAGCTACCAGGAACATACAACAGATCTATCAATATATAGAGCTACCAGGAACATACAACAGATCTATCATATATAGAGCTACCAGGAAGATACAACAGCAGATCTATCATATATAGAGCTACCAGGAACATACAACAGCAGATCTATCATATATAGAGCTACCAGGAAGATACAGCAGATCTATCATATATAGAGCTACCAGGAACATACAACAGATCTATCAATATATAGAGCTACCAGGAACATACAACAGATCTATCATATATAGAGCTACCAGGAACATACAACAGATCTATCATATATAGAGCTACCAGGAACATACAACAGATCTATCATATATAGAGCTACCAGGAACATACAACAGATCTATCATATATAGAGCTACCAGGAACATACAACAGATCTATCATATATAGAGCTACCAGGAACATACAACAGATCTATCATATATAGAGCTACCAGGAACATACACAACAGATCTATCATATATAGAGCTACCAGGAACATACAACAACAGATCTATCATATATAGAGCTACCAGGAACATACAACAGCAGATCTATCATATATAGAGCTACCAGGAACATACAAACAGATCTATCATATATAGAGCTACCAGGAAGATACAACAGCAGATCTATCATATATAGAGCTACCAGGAACATACAACAGCAGATCTATCATATATAGAGCTACCAGGAACATACAACAGATCTATCATATATAGAGCTACCAGGAACATACAACAGATCTATCATATATAGAGCTACCAGGAACATACAACAGCAGATCTATCATATATAGAGCTACCAGGAACATACAACAGCAGATCTATCATATATAGAGCTACCAGGAACATACAACAGATCTATCATATATAGAGCTACCAGGAACATACAACAGATCTATCATATATAGAGCTACCAGGAACATACAACAGATCTATCATATATAGAGCTACCAGGAACATACAACAGATCTATCATATATAGAGCTACCAGGAACATACAACAGATCTATCATATATAGAGCTACCAGGAACATACAACAGATCTATCATATATAGAGCTACCAGGAACATACAACAGATCTATCATATATAGAGCTACCAGGAACATACAACAGATCTATCAATATATAGAGCTACCAGGAACATACAACAGATCTATCATATATAGAGCTACCAGGAACATACAACAACAGATCTATCATATATAGAGCTACCAGGAACATACAAAACAGATCTATCATATATAGAGCTACCAGGAACATACAACAACAGATCTATCATATATAGAGCTACCAGGAACATACAACAGATCTATCATATATAGAGCTACCAGGAACATACAACAACAGATCTATCATATATAGAGCTACCAGGAACATACAACAGATCTATCATATATAGAGCTACCAGGAACATACAACAGATCTATCAATATATAGAGCTACCAGGAACATACAACAGATCTATCATATATAGAGCTACCAGGAACATACAACAACAGATCTATCATATATAGAGCTACCAGGAACATACAACAGCAGATCTATCATATATAGAGCTACCAGGAACATACAACAGATATATCAATATATAGAGCTACCAGGAAGATACAACAGATCTATCATATATAGAGCTACCAGGAACATACAACAGATCTATCAATATATAGAGCTACTAGGAACACACAACAGATCTATCATATATAGAGCTACCAGGAAGATACAACAACAGATCTATCATATATAGAGCTACCAGGAACATACAACAGCAGATCTAGCATATATAGAGCTACAAGGAACATACAACAGCAGATATATCAATATATAGAGCTACCAGGAACACACAACAGCAGATCTATCATATATAGAGCTACCAGGAAGATACAACAGCAGATCTATCATATATAGAGCTACCAGGAACATACAACAGCATATATATCATATATAGAGCTACCAGGAACATACAACAGATCTATCAATATATAGAGCTACCAGGAACATACAACAGATCTATCATATATAGAGCTACCAGGAACATACAACAGATCTATCATATATAGAGCTACCAGGAACATACAACAGATCTATCAATATATAGAGCTACCAGGAACATACAACAGCAGATCTATCATATATAGAGCTACCAGGAAGATACAACAGCAGATATATCAATATATAGAGCTACCAGGAACATACAACAGCATATCTATCATATATAGAGCTACCAGGAAGATACAACAGCAGATCTATCATATATAGAGCTACCAGGAACATACAACAGCAGATCTATCAATATATAGAGCTACCAGGAAGATACAACAGCAGATCTATCATATATAGAGCTACCAGGAACATACAACAGCAGATCTATCATATATAGAGCTACCAGGAACATACAACAGCAGATCTATCAAATATAGAGCTACCAGGAACATACAACAGATCTATCATATATAGAGCTACCAGGAACATACAACAACAGATCTATCATATATAGAGCTACCAGGAACATACAACAGCAGATCTATCATATATAGAGCTACCAGGAACATACAACAGATATATCATATATAGAGCTACCAGGAACATACAACAGATCTATCATATATAGAGCTACCAGGAACATACAACAGATCTATCATATATAGAGCTACCAGGAACATACAACAGCAGATCTATCATATATAGAGCTACCAGGAACATACAACAGATCTATCATATATAGAGCTACCAGGAACATACAACAGATCTATCATATATAGAGCTACCAGGAACATACAACAGATCTATCATATATAGAGCTACCAGGAACATACAACAGCAGATCTATCATATATAGAGCTACCAGGAACATACAACAGCAGATCTATCATATATAGAGCTACCAGGAACATACAAACAGATCTATCATATATAGAGCTACCAGGAACATACAACAGCAATCTATCATATATAGAGCTACCAGGAAGATACAACAGCAGATCTATCATATATAGAGCTACCAGGAACATACAACAGCATATCTATCATATATAGAGCTACCAGGAACATACAACAGATCTATCAATATATAGAGCTACCAGGAACATACAACAGATCTATCATATATAGAGCTACCAGGAACATACAACAGATCTATCATATATAGAGCTACCAGGAACATACAACAGATCTATCAATATATAGAGCTACCAGGAAGATACAACAGCAGATCTATCATATATAGAGCTACCAGGAAGATACAACAGCAGATCTATCATATATAGAGCTACCAGGAACATACAACAGCAGATATATCAATATATAGAGCTACCAGGAACATACAACAGCAGATCTATCATATATAGAGCTACCAGGAAGATACAACAGCAGATCTATCATATATAGAGCTACCAGGAACATACAACAGCAGATCTATCAATATATAGAGCTACCAGGAACATACAACAGCAGATCTATCATATATAGAGCTACCAGGAACATACAACAACAGATCTATCATATATAGAGCTACCAGGAACATACAACAGCAGATCTATCATATATAGAGCTACCAGGAACATACAACAGCAGATCTATCATATATAGAGCTACCAGGAACATACAACAGCAGATCTATCATATATAGAGCTACCAGGAACATACAACAGATCTATCAATATATAGAGCTACCAGGAACATACAACAGCAGATCTATCATATATAGAGCTACCAGGAACATACAACAGATCTATCAATATATAGAGCTACCAGGAACATACAACAGATCTATCATATATAGAGCTACCAGGAACATACAACAACAGATCTATCATATATAGAGCTACCAGGAACATACAACAGCAGATCTATCATATATAGAGCTACCAGGAACATACAACAGATCTATCATATATAGAGCTACCAGG
>JABXNX010000663.1:0-14910 GCA_014843695.1 Archivesica marissinica | reverse complement strand
ACCAACCAGTGACTGCATGGTGTATGCTTACAGTGTACCAACCAGTGACTGCATGATGCATGCTTACAGTGTACCAACCAGTGACTGCATGATGTATTGTTACAGTGTACCAACCAGTGACTGCATGATGTAGGCTTATAGTGTACCAACCACTGACTGCATGATGCATGCTTACAGTGTACCAACCAGTGACTGCATGATGCATACTTACAGTGTACCAACCATTGACTGCATGGTGTATGCTTACAGTGTATCAACTAGTGACTGCATGATGTATGCTTACAGTGTACCAAACAGTGACTACATGATGCATGCTTAAAGTGTACCAACCACTCACTGCATGGTGTATGCTTACAGTGTACCAACTAGTGACTGCATGGTGTATGCTTACAGTGTACCAACCACTGACTGCATGGTGTATGCTTACAGTCTACCAACTAGTGACTGCATGGTGTATGCTTACAGTGTACCAACAAATGATTGCATGATGTATGCTTACAGTGTACAAACTAGTGACTGCATGATGTATGCTTACAGTGTACCAACTAGTGACTGCATGATGTATTCTTACAGTGTACCAACCAGTGACTGCATGATGTATGCTTACAGTGTACCAACCACTGACTGCATGATGTATGCTTACAGTGTACCAACCAGTGACTGCATGATGTATGATTACAGTGTACCAACCAATGAATGCATGATGCATGCTTACAGTGTACCAACCAGTGACTGGATGCTTACAGTGTACCAACCAGTGACTGCATGGTGTATGCTTACAGTGTACCAACCATGACTACATGATGATCCTTACAGTGTACCAACCTGTAACTGCATGATGTATGCTTACAGTGTACCAACCAGTGACTGCATGTTTACAGTGTACCAACCAGTGACTGCATGATGTATGCTTACAGTGTACCAACCAGTGACTGCATGATGTATGCTTACAGTGTACCAACCAGGGTATGCATGCTTACAGTGTACCAACCAGTGACTGCATGGGTAGCTTACAGTGTACCAACCATGACTGCATGATGCATGCTTACAGTGTACCAACCAGTGACTGCATGATGCATGCTTACAGTGTACCAACCAGTGACTGCATGTATGCTTACAGTGTACCAACCAGTGACTGCATGATGTCTGCTTACAGTGTACCAACCAGTGACTGCATGATGCATGCTTACAGTGTACCAACCAGTGACTGCATGCTTACAGTGTACCAACCAGTGACTGCATGGTGCATGCTTACAGTGTACCAACAAGTGACTACATGATGTATCCTTACAGTGTACCAACCAATGACTGCATGATGTATCCTTACAGTGTACCAACCAATGACTACATGATGTATCCTTACAGTGTACCAACCAGTGACTGCATGATGCATGCTTACAGTGTACCAACCAGTGACTACATGATATATCCTTACAGTGTACAACCAATGACTGCATGATGTATGCTTACAGTGTACCAACCAGAGACTACATGATGTATCCTTACAGTGTACCAACCAGTAGCTGCATGATGTATCCTTACAGTGTACCAACCAGTGGCTGCATGCTTACAGTGTACCAACCAATGACTGCATGATGCATGCTAACAGTGTACCAACCATTGGCTTGCATGCTTACAGTGTACCAACCAGTGACTGCATGATGTATGCTTACAGTGTACCAACCACTGACTGCATGATGTATGCTTACTGTGTACCAACCAGTGACTGCATGATATATGCTTACAGTGTACCAACAAGTGACTGCATGATGCATGCTTACAGTGTACCAACCAGTGACTGCATGATGTATTGTTACAGTGTACTAACCAGTGACTGCATGATGTATGCTTACAGTGTACCAACCAGTGACTGCATGATGCATGCTTACAGTGTACCAACTATTGACTGTATGATGCATGCTTACAGTGTACCAACCAGTGACTGTATGCTTACAGTGTACCAACCAGTGGCTGCAGGATGCATGCTTACAGTGTACCAACCAGTGACTGCATGATGCATGCTTACAGTGTACCAACCAGTGACTGCATGATGCATGCTTACCGTGTACCAACTAGTGACTGCATGATGTATGCTTACAGTGTACCAACCAGTGACTGCATGATGTATGCTTACAGTGTACCAACCAGTGACTGCATGATGTATGCTTATAGTGTACCAACCAGTGACTGCATGATGAAAGCTTACAGTGTACCAACCAGTGACTGCATGATGCATGCTTACAGTGTACCAACCAGTGACTGCATGATGTATGCTTACAGTGTACCAACAAGTGACTGCATGATGCATGTTTACAGTGTACCAACCAGTGTCTGCATGATGCATGCTTACAGTGTACCAACCAGTGATTGCATGATGTATGCTTACAGTGTACCAACCAGTGACTGCATGATGTATGCTTACAATGTACCAACCAGTGACTACAAGATGAATGCTTACAGTGTACCAACTAGTGACTGCATGATGCATGCTTAAAGTGTACCAACCAGTGACTGCATGATGTATGCTTATAGTGTACCAACCACTGACTGCATGATGCATGCTTACAGTGTACCAACCAGTGACTGCATGATGCATGCTTACAGTGTACCAACCATTGACTGCATGGTGTATGCTTACAGTGTATCAATTAGTGACTGCATGACGTATGCTTACAGTGTACCAACCAGTGACTACATGATGCATGCTTACAGTGTACCAACCACTGACTGCATGGTGTATGTTTACAGTGTACCAACTAGTGACTGCATGGTGTATGCATACAGTGTACCAACTAGTGACTGCATGGGGTATGCTTACAGTGTACCAACCAGTGACTGCATGATGCATGCTTACAGTGTACCAACCAGTGACTACATGATGTAACCTTACAGTGTACAACTAATGACTGTATGATGTATGCTTACAGTGTACCAACCACTGACTACATGATGTATCCTTACAGTGTACCAACCACTGACTGCATGATGTATGCTTACAGTGTACCAACCAGTGACTACATGATGTATCCTTACAGAGTACCAACCAGTGGCTGCATGATGTATCCTTTCAGTGTACCAACCAGTGGCTGCATGCTTACAGTGTACCAACCAGTGACTGCATGATGTCTGCTTACAGTATACCAACCAGAGACTGTATGATGCATGCTTACAGTGTACCAACCAGTGACTGCATGATGCATGCTTACACTGTACCAACCAGTGACTGCATGATGCATGCTTACAGTGTACCAACCAGTGACTGCATGATGTATGCTTACAGTGTACTAACCAGTGACTGCATGCCTACAGTGTACCAACCACTTACTGCATGATGTATGCTTACAGTGTACCAACCAGTGACTGCATGATGCATGCTTACAGTGTACCAACCAGACAATGCATGATGTATGCTTACAGTGTACCAACCAGTGACTGCATGCTTACAGTGTACCAACCACTGATTGCATGATGCATGCTTATAGTGTACCAACCAGAGACTGCATGATGAAAGCTTACAGTGTACCAATCAGTGACTGCATGATGCACGCTTACACTGTACCAACCAGTGACTGCATGATGCATGCTTACAGTGTACCAACCAGTGACTGCATGATGCAAGCTTACAGTGTACCAACCAGTGACTGCATGATGTATGCTTACAGTGTACCAACCAGTGACTGCATGATGTATGCTTATAGTGTACCAACCAGTGACTGCATGATGAAAGCTTACAGTGTACCAACCAGTGACTGCATGATGCATGCTTACAGTGTACCAACCAGTGACTGCATGATGTATGCTTACAGTGTACCAACAAGTGACTGCATGATGCATGTTTACAGTGTACCAACCAGTGTCTGCATGATGCATGCTTACAGTGTACCAACCAGTGATTGCATGATGTATGCTTACAGTGTACCAACCAGTGACTGCATGATGTATGCTTACAATGTACCAACCAGTGACTACAAGATGAATGCTTACAGTGTACCAACTAGTGACTGCATGATGCATGCTTAAAGTGTACCAACCAGTGACTGCATGATGTATGCTTATAGTGTACCAACCACTGACTGATTGATGCATGCTTACAGTGTACCAACCAGTGACTGCATGATGCATGCTTACAGTGTACCAACCATTGACTGCATGGTGTATGCTTACAGTGTATCAATTAGTGACTGCATGACGTATGCTTACAGTGTACCAACCAGTGACTACATGATGCATGCTTACAGTGTACCAACCACTGACTGCATGGTGTATGTTTACAGTGTACCAACTAGTGACTGCATGTTGTATGCATACAGTGTACCAACTAGTGACTGCATGGGGTATGCATACAGTGTACCAACCAGTGACTGCATGATGCATGCTTACAGTGTACCAACCAGTGACTGCATGATGCATGTTTACAGTGTACCAATCAGTGACTGCATGATGCATACTTACAGTGTACCAATCAGTGACTGCATGATGCATGCTTACAGTGTACCAACCAGTGACTGCATGATGCATGCTTACAGTGTACCAACCAGTGACTGCATGATGCATGCTTACAGTGTACCAACCAGTGACTGCATGATGCATGCTTACAGTGTACCAACCAGTGACTGCATGATGAATGCTTACAGTGTACCAACCAGTGACTGCATGATGCATGCTTACAGTGTACCAACCAGTGACTGCATGATGTATGCTTACAGTGTACCAACCAGTGACTGCATGTATGTATGCTTACAGTGTACCAACACAGTGACTGCATGGTATGCTCTACAGTGTACCAACCAGTGACTGCATGATGTATGCTTACAGTGTACCAACCAGTGACTGCATGATGCATGCTTACAGGTACCAACCAGTGATGCATGCTTACAGTGTACCAACCAGTGAGTGACTGCATGATGCATGCTTACAGTGTACCAACCAGTGACTGCATGATGTACTTACAGTGTACCAACCAGTGACTGCATGATGCATGCTTACAGTGTACCAACCAGTGACTGCATGATGTATGCTTACAGTGTACCAACCAGTGACTGCATGATGTATGCTTACAGTGTACCAACCATTGGCTGCATGCTTACAGTGTACCAACCAGTGACTGCATGATGTATGCTTACAGTGTACAACCACTGACTGCATGATGTATGCTTACAGTGTACCAACCATGACTGCATGATGTATTACTACAGTGTACCAACCAGTGACTGCGATGTATCCTTACAGTGTACCAACAGTGGCTGCATGCTTACAGTGTACAACCAGTGACTGCATGATGTATGCTTACAGTGTACCAAACAGTGACTGCATGCTTACAGTGTACCAACCAGTGACTGCATGATGTATGCTTACAGTGTACCAACCAGTGACTGCATGCTTACAGTGTACCAACAATGACTGCATGATGCATGCTTACAGTGTACCAACCAGTGACTGTATGATGTATGCTTACAGTGTACCAACCAGTGACTGCATGATGTATGCTTACAGTGTAACAACCAGTGACTGCATGATGTATGCTTACAGTGTACCAACCAGTGATTGCATGATGTATGCTTACAGTGTACCAACCAGTGACTGCATGATGTATGCTTACAGTGTACCAACCACTGACTGCATGATGTATGCTTACATCGTACCAACCAGTGACTGCATGATGTATGCTTACAGTGTACCAACCAATGAATGCATGATGCATGCTTACAGTGTACCAACCAGTGACTGCATGCTTACAGTGTACCAACCAGTGACTGCATGGTGAATGCTTACAGTGTACCAACCAATGAATGCATGATGCATGCTTACAGTGTACAAACCAATGACTGCATGATGTATGCTTACAGTGTACCAACCAGTGACTGCATGATGCATGCTTACAGTGTACCAACCAATGACTGCATGATGCATGCTTACAGTGTACCAACCAATGACTGCATGATGTATGCTTACAGTGTACCAACCAGTGACTGCATGATGTATGCTTACAGTGTACCAACCAATGAATGCATGATGCATGCTTACAGTGTACCAACCAGTGACTGCATGCTTACAGTGTACCAACCAGTGACTGCATTGTGTATGCTTACAGTGTACCAACCAATGAATGCATGATGCATGCTTACAGTGTACAATCCAATGACTGCATGATGTATGCTTACAGTGTACCAACCAGTGACTGCATGATGTATGCTTACATTGTACCAACCAGTGACTGCATGATGCATGCTTACAGTGTACCAACCAATGACTGCATGATGTATGCTTACAGTGTACCAACCAGTGACTGCATGATGCATGCTTACAGGGTACCAACCAATGACTGCATGATGCATGCTAACAGTGTACCAACCATTGGCTTGCATGCTTACAGTGTACCAACCAGTGACTGCATGATGTATGCTTACAGTGTACCAACCACTGACTGCATGATGTATGCTTACTGTGTACCAACCAGTGACTGCATGATGTATGCTTACAGTGTACCAACCAGTGACTGCATGATGCATGCTTACAGTGTACCAACCAGTGACTGCATGATGTATTCTTACAGTGTACCAACCACTGACTGCTTGATGTATGCTTACAGTGTACCAACCAGTGATTGCATGCTTACAGTGTACCAACCAGTGACTGCATGCTTACAGTGTACCAACCAGTGACTGCATGAGTATGCTTACAGTGTACAACCAATGACTGCATGATGTATGCTTACAGTGTACCAACCAGTGACTGCATGCTTACAGTGTACCAACCACTGACTGGTGTATGCTTACAATGTACCAACCAATGAATGCATGATGCATGCGTACAGTGTACCAACCAGTGACTGCATGATGCATGCTTACAGTGTACCAACCAGTGACTGTATGATGTATGCTTACAGTGTACCAACCAGTGACTGCATGATGTATGCTTACAGTGTACCAACCAGTGACTGCATGATGTATGCTTACAGTGTACCAACCAGTGATTGCATGATGTATGCTTACAGTGTACCAACTAGTGACTGCATGATGTATGCTTACAGTGTACCAACCAGTGAATGCATGATTTATGCTTACAGTGTACCAACTAGTGACTGCATGGTGTATTCTTACAGTGTACCAACCAGTGACTGCATGATGTATGCTTACAGTGTACCAACCACTGACTGCATGATGTATGCTTACAGTGTACCAACCAGTGACTGCATGATGCATGCTTACAGTGTACCAACCAGTGACTTCATGATGTATCCTTACAGTGTACCAACCAATGACTGCATGATGTATCCTTACAGTGTACCAACCAATGACTACATGATGTATCCTTACAGTGTACCAACCAGTGACTGCATGATGCATGCTTACAGTGTACCAACCAGTGATTGCATGATGCATGTTTACAGTGTACCAACCAGTGACTGCATGCTTACAGTGTACCAACCAGTGACTGCATGATGCATGTTTACAGTGTACCAACCAGTGACTGCATGCTTACAGTGTACCAAGCAGTGACTGCATGATGTATGCCTACAGTGTACCAACCAATGACTGCATGATGAAAGCTTACAGTGTACCAACCAGTGACTGCATGATGCATGCTTACAGTGTACCAACTAGTGGCTGCATGCTTACAGTGTACCAACCAGTGACTGCATGATGTATGCTTACTGTGTACCAACCAGTGACTGCATGATGCATGCTTACAGTGTACCAACCACTGACTGCATGATGCATGCTTATAGTGTACCAACCAGAGACTGCATGATGAAAGCTTACAGTGTACCAATCAGTGACTGTATGATGCACGCTTACAGTGTACCAACCAGTGACTGCATGATGTATGCTTACAGTGTACCAACCAGTGACTGCATGATGAAAGCTTACAGTGTACCAATCAGTGACTGCATGATGCACGCTTACAGTGTACTAACCAGTGACTGCATGATGTATGCTTACAGTGTACCAACCAGTGACTGCATGATGCAAGCTTACAGTGTACAAACCAGTGACTGCATGATGTATGCTTACAGTGTACCAACCAGTGACTGCATGATGTATGCTTATAGTGTACCAACCAGTGACTGCATGATGAAAGCTTACAGTGTACCAACCAGTGACTGCATGATGCATGCTTACAGTGTACCAATCAATGACTGCATGCTTACAGTGTACCAACTAGTGACTGCATGATGCATGCTTACAGTGTACCAACCAGTGACTGCATGATGTATGCTTACGGTGTACCAACCAGTGACTGCATGATGCATGTTTACAGTGTACCAACCAGTGACTGCATGATGCATGCTTACAGTGTACCAACCAGTGACTGCATGATGTATGCTTACAGTGTACCAACCAGTGACTGTATGATGTATGCTTAAAGTGTACCAACCAGTGACTACAAGATGAATGCTTACAGTGTACCAATTAGTGACTGCATGATGCATGCTTAAAGTGTACCAACCAGTGACTGCATGATGTATGCTTATAGTGTACCAACCACTGACTGCATGATGCATGCTTACAGTGTACCAACCAGTGACTGCATGATGCATGCTTACAGTGTACCAACCAGTGACTGCATGGTGTATGCTTACAGTGTATCAATTAGTGACTGCATGATGTATGCTTACAGTGTACCAACCAGTGACTACATGATGCATGCTTACAGTGTACCAACCACTGACTGCATGGTGTATGCTTACAGTGTACCAACTAGTGACTGCATGGTGTATGCTTACAGTGTACCAACCACTGACTGCATGGTGTATGCTTACAGTCTACCAACTAGTGACTGCATGGTGTATGCTTACAGTGTACCAACCAGTGACTGCATGATGCATGCTTACAGTGTACCAACCAGTGACTGCATGATGCATGCTTACAGTGTACCAATCAGTGACTGCATGATGCATACTTACAGTGTACCAATCAGTGACTGCATGATGCATGCTTACAGTGTACCAACCAGTGACTGCATGATGCATGCTTACAGTGTACCAATCAGTGACTGCTTGATGCATGCTTACAGTGTACCAACCAGTGACTGCATGATGTATGCTTACAGTGTACCAACCAGTGACTGCATGATGCATGCTTACAGTGTACCAACCAGTGTCTGCATGATGCATGCTTACAGTGTACCAACCAGTGATTGCATGATGCATGTTTACAGTGTACCAACCAGTGACTGCATGCTTACAGTGTACCAACCAGTGACTGCATGATGCATGTTTACAGTGTACCAACCAGTGACTGCATGCTTACAGTGTACCAAGCAGTGACTGCATGATGTATGCCTACAGTGTACCAACCAATGACTGCATGATGAAAGCTTACAGTGTACCAACCAGTGACTGCATGATGCATGCTTACAGTGTACCAACTAGTGGCTGCATGCTTACAGTGTACCAACCAGTGACTGCATGATGTATGCTTACTGTGTACCAACCAGTGACTGCATGATGCATGCTTACAGTGTACCAACCACTGACTGCATGATGCATGCTTATAGTGTACCAACCAGAGACTGCATGATGAAAGCTTACAGTGTACCAATCAGTGACTGTATGATGCACGCTTACAGTGTACCAACCAGTGACTGCATGATGTATGCTTACAGTGTACCAACCAGTGACTGCATGATGAAAGCTTACAGTGTACCAATCAGTGACTGCATGATGCACGCTTACAGTGTACTAACCAGTGACTGCATGATGTATGCTTACAGTGTACCAACCAGTGACTGCATGATGCAAGCTTACAGTGTACAAACCAGTGACTGCATGATGTATGCTTACAGTGTACCAACCAGTGACTGCATGATGTATGCTTATAGTGTACCAACCAGTGACTGCATGATGAAAGCTTACAGTGTACCAACCAGTGACTGCATGATGCATGCTTACAGTGTACCAATCAATGACTGCATGCTTACAGTGTACCAACTAGTGACTGCATGATGCATGCTTACAGTGTACCAACCAGTGACTGCATGATGTATGCTTACGGTGTACCAACCAGTGACTGCATGATGCATGTTTACAGTGTACCAACCAGTGACTGCATGATGCATGCTTACAGTGTACCAACCAGTGACTGCATGATGTATGCTTACAGTGTACCAACCAGTGACTGTATGATGTATGCTTAAAGTGTACCAACCAGTGACTACAAGATGAATGCTTACAGTGTACCAATTAGTGACTGCATGATGCATGCTTAAAGTGTACCAACCAGTGACTGCATGATGTATGCTTATAGTGTACCAACCACTGACTGCATGATGCATGCTTACAGTGTACCAACCAGTGACTGCATGATGCATGCTTACAGTGTACCAACCAGTGACTGCATGGTGTATGCTTACAGTGTATCAATTAGTGACTGCATGATGTATGCTTACAGTGTACCAACCAGTGACTACATTATGCATGCTTACAGTGTACCAACCACTGACTGCATGGTGTATGCTTACAGTGTACCAACTAGTGAATGCATGGTGTATGCATACAGTGTACCAACCACTGACTGCATGGTGTATGCTTACAGTCTACCAACTAGTGACTGCATGGTGTATGCTTACAGTGTACCAACCAGTGACTGCATGATGCATGCTTACAGTGTACCAACCAGTGACTGCATGATGCATGCTTACAGTGTACCAATCAGTGACTGCATGATGCATACTTACAGTGTACCAATCAGTGACTGCATGCTGCATGCTTACAGTGTACCACCCAGTGACTGCATGATGCATGCTTACAGTGTACCAATCAGTGACTGCTTGATGCATGCTTATAGTGTACCAACCAGTGACTGCATGATGTATGCTTACAGTGTACCAACCAGTGACTGCATGATGCATGCTTACAGTGTACCAACCAGTGACTGCATGATGCATGCTTACAGTGTACCAACCAGTGATTGTATGATGCATGCTTACAGTGTACAAACCAGTGACTGTTTGATGCAAGCTTACAGTGTACCAACCAGTGACTGTATGATGCATGCTTACAGTGTACCAACCAGTGACTGCATGATGTATGCTTACAGTGTACCAACCAGTGACTGCATGATGTATGCTTACAGTGTACCAACCAGTGACTGCATGATGTATGCTTACAGTGTACCAACCAGTGACTGCATGATGCATGCTTACAGTGTACCAACCAGTGACTGCATGCTTACAGTGTACCAACCAGTGACTGCATGATGCATGCTTACAGTGTACCAACCAGTGACTTCATGATGTATCCTTACAGTGTACCAACCAATGACTGCATGATGTATCCTTACAGTGTACCAACCAATGACGACATGATGTATCCTTACAGTGTACCAACCAGTGACTGCATGATGCATGCTTACAGTGTACCAACCAGTGACTACATGATGTATCCTTACAGTGTACAACCAATGACTGCATGATGTATGCCTGCAGTGTACCAACCACTGACTACATGATGTATCCTTACAGTGTACCAACCACTGACTGCATGATGTATCCTTACAGTGTACCAACCAGTGACTACATGATGTATCCTTACAGTGTACCAACCAGTGGCTGCATGCTTACAGTGTACCAACCAGTGACTACATAATGTATCCTTACAGTGTACCAACCAGTGACTGCATGCTTACAGTGTACCAACCAGTGACTGCATGATGTATGCTTACAGTGTACCAACTAGTGACTACATGCTTACAGTGTACCAACCACTGACTGCATGGTGCATGCTTACAGTGTACCAACCAGTGACTGTATGATGCATGCTTACAGTGTACCAACCAGTGACTGCATGATGCATGCTTACACTGTACCAACCAGTGACTGCATGATGTATGCTTACAGTGTACCAACCAGTGACTGCATGATGTATGCTTACAGTGTACCAACCAGTGACTGCATGCTTACAGTGTACCAACCACTGACTGCATGATTTATGCTTACAGTGTACCAACCAGTGACTGCATGATGTATGCTTACAGTGTACCAACCACTGACTGCATGATGTAAGCTTACAGTGTACCAACCAGTGACTGCATGTTTACAGTGTACCAACCACTGACTGCATGATGTATGCTTACATTGTACCAACCACTGACTGCATGATGTATGCTTACAGTGTACCAATCAGTGACTGCATGCTTACAGTGTACCAACCAGTGACTGCATTGTGTATGCTTACAATGTACCAACCAATGAATGCATGATGCATGCTTACAGTGTACCAACCAGTGACTGCATGATGCATGCTTACAGTGTACCAACCAGTGAATGTATGATGTATGCTTACAGTGTACCAACCAGTGACTGCATGATGTATGCTTACAGTGTACCAACCAGTGACTGCATGATGTATGCTTACAGTGTACCAACCAGTGACTGCATGATGTATGCTTACAGTGTACCAACCAATGACTGCATGATGCATGCTTACAGTGTACCAACCAGTGACTGCATGCTTACAGTGTACCAACCAGTGACTGCATGGTGCATGCTTACAGTGTACCAACAAGTGACTACATGATGTATCCTTACAGTGTACCAACCAATGACTGCATGATGTATCCTTACAGTGTTCCAACCAATGACTACATGATGTATCCTTACAGTGTACCAACCAGTGACTGCATGATACATGCTTACAGTGTAACAACCAGTGACTACATGATGTATCCTTACAGTGTACAACCAATGACTGCATGATGTATGCTTACAGTGTACCAACCACTGACTACATGATGTATCCTTACAGTGTACCAACCACTGACTGCATGATGCATGCTTACAGTGTACCAACCAGTGACTGCATGATGCATGTTTACACTGTACCAACCAGTGACTGCATGATGTATGCTTACAGTGTACCAACCAGTGACTGCATGATGTATGCTTACAGTGTACCAACCAGTGACTGCATGCTTACAGTGTACCAACCACTTACTGCCTGATGTATGCTTACAATGTACAAACCAGTGACTGCATGATGCATGCTTACAGTGTACCAACCAGACAATGCATGATGTATGCTTACAGTGTACCAACCAGTGACTGCATGCTTACAGTGTACCAACCACTGATTGCATGATGTATGCTTACAGTGTACCAACCAGTGACTGCATGCTTACAGTGTACCAACCAGTGACTGCATGATGTATGCTTACAGTGTACCAACCACTGACTGCATGATGTATGCTTACAGTGTACCAACCAGTGACTGCATGCTTACAGTGTACCAACCACTGACTGCATGATGTATGCTTACAGTGTACCAACCACTGACTGCATGATGTATGCTTACAGTGTACCAACCAGTGACTGCATTGTGTATGCTTACAATGTACTAAACAATGAATGCATGATGCATGCGTACAGTGTACCAACCAGTGACTGCATGATGCATGCTTACAGTGTACCAACCAGTGACTGTATGATGTATGCTTACAGTGTACTAACCAGTGACTGCATGATGTATGCTTACAGTGTACCAACCAGTGACTGCATGATGTATGCTTACAGTGTACCAATCAGTGATTGCATGATGTATGCTTACAGTGTACCAACTAGTGACTGCATGATGTATGCTTACAGTGTACCAACCAGTGACTGCATGATGTATGCTTACAGTGTACCAACTAGTGACTGCATGATGTATGCTTACAGTGTACCAACCAGTGACTGCATGATGTATGCTTACAGTGTACCAAACAATGAATGCATGATGCATGCTTACAGTGTACCAACCAGTGACTGCATGCCTTCAGTGTACCAACCACTGACTGCATGATGTATGCTTACAGTGTACCAACCACTGACTGCATTGTGTATGCTTACAATGTACCAACCAATGAATGCATGATGCATGCGTACAGTGTACCAACGAGTGACTGCATGATGCATGCTTACAGTGTACCAACCAGTGACTGTATGATGTATGCTTACAGTGTACCAACCAGTGACTGCATGATGTATGCTTACAGTGTACCAACCAGTGACTGCATGATGTATGCTTACAGTGTACCAACCAGTGACTGCATGATGTATGCTTACAGTGTACCAACCAGTGACTGCATGATGTATGCTTACAGTGTACCAACCACTGACTGCATGATGTATGCTTACATCGTACCAACCAGTGACTGCATGATGTATGCTTACAGTGTACCAACCAATGAATGCATGATGCATGCTTACAGTGTACCAACCAGTGACTGCATGCTTACAGTGTACCAACCAGTGACTGCATGGTGAATGCTTACAGTGTACCAACCAATGAATGCATGATGCATGCTTACAGTGTACAAACCAATGACTGCATGATGTATGCTTACAGTGTACCAACCAGTGACTGCATGATGTATGCTTACAGTGTACCAACCAGTGACTGCATGATGCATGCTTACAGTGTACCAACCAATGACTGCATGATGCATGCTTACAGTGTACCAACCAATGACTGCATGATGTATGCTTACAGTGTACCAACCAGTGACTGCATGATGTATGCTTACAGTGTACCAACCAGTGACTGCATGATGCATGCTTACAGTGTACCAATCAATGACTGCATGATGTATGCTTACAGTGTACCAACCAATGACTGCATGATGCATGCTTACAGTGTACCAACCAATGACTGCATGATGCATGCTAACAGTGTACCAACCATTGGCTTGCATGCTTACAATGTACCAACCAGTGACTGCATGATGTATGCTTACAGTGTACCAACCACTGACTGCATGCTGTATGCTTACTGTGTACCAACCAGTGACTGCATGATGTATGCTTACAGTGTACCAACCAGTGACTGCATGATGCATGCTTACAGTGTACCAACCAGTGACTGCATGTTTACAGTGTACCAACCAGTGACTGCATGATGTATTGTTACAGTGTACCAACCAGTGACTGCAT
>JABXNX010000662.1:0-14913 GCA_014843695.1 Archivesica marissinica | reverse complement strand
CCATGGTGCAGCCCCACACTGGTAGCAACACTAACCCAGCCATGGTGCAGCACCACACTGGTAGCAACACTAATCCAGCCATGTTTCAGCCTCGCACTGGTAGCAACACTAAACCAGCCATGTTGTAGCCCCACTCTGGTAGCAACACTAACCCAGTCATGTTGCAGCACCACACTGGTAGCAACACTAACCCAGCCATGGTGCAGCCCCACACACATTGGTAGCAACACTATCCCAGCCATGTTGTAGCCCCACCTGGTAGCAACACTAAACCAGCCATGTTGTAGCCCCACCTGGTAGCAACACTAAACCAGCAACGTTGTAGCCCCACCTGGTAGCAACACTAAACCAACCATGTTGTAGTCCCACACGTGTAGCAACACTAACCCAGCCATGTTGCAGACTCACACTGGTAGCAACACTAACCCATCCATGTTGTAGTCGCACACTGGTAGCAACACTAACCCAGCCATGTTGCAGCCCCACACTGGTAGCAACACTAACCCAGCCATGGTGCAGCCCACCTGGTAGCAACACTAACTCAGCCATGTTGCAGTCTCACACTGATAGCAACACTAACCCAGCCATGGTGCAGCCCCACACTGGTAGCAACACTATCCCAGCCATGGTGCAGCACCACACTGGTAGCAACACTAAACCAGTCATGTTGAAGCCTCGCACAGGTAGCAACACTAACCCAGCCATGTTGTAGCACCACACTGGTAGCAACACTAACCCAGCCATGTTGCAGCCTCGCATTGGTAGCAACTCTAACCCAGCTATGTTGCATCCTCGCACTGGAAGCAACACTAACCCAGCCATGTTGCAGCACCACACTGGTAGAAACACTAAACCAGTCATGTTGTAGCCTCGCACTGGTAGCAACACTAACCCAGCCATGTTGTAGCCCCATACTGGTAGCAACACTAACCCAGCCATTTTGCAGCCTCACACTGGTAGCAACACTAACCCAGCCATGTTGTAGCCCCACACTGGTAACAACACTAACCCATCCATGTTGCAGCCTCACACAGGTAGCAACACTAAACCAGCCATGTTGCAGCCTCACACTTGTAGCAACACTAAACCAGCCATCATGTTGCAGCCCCACACTGGTAGCAACACTAACCCAGCCATGTTTCAGCCCCACACTGGTAGCAACACTAAACCAGCCATGTTGCAGCACCACACTTGTAGCAACACTAAACCAGCCAGGGTGCAGCAACACACTGGTAGCAACACTAACCCAGCCATGGTGCAGCCCCACACTGGTAGCAACACTAAACCAGCCATGGTGCAGCCCCACACTGGTAGCAACACTAAACCAACCATGATGTAGCCTCACACTGGTAGCAACACTAAACCAACCATGATGCAGCACCACACTGGTAGCAACACTAAACCAGCCATGGTGCAGCCCCACACTGGTAGCAAAACTAAACCAGCCATGTTGCAGCCCCACACTGGTAGCAACACTAAACCAGCCATGTTGTAGACCCACACTGGTAGCAACACTAATCCAGCCATGTTGCAGCCTTACACTTGTAGCGACACTAAATCAGCCATGTTGCAGCACCACACTGGTAACAACACTAAACCAGCCATGTTGTAGCCTCACACTGGTAACAACACTAACCCAGCCATGTTGTAGCACCACACTGGTAGCAACACTAAACCAGCCATGTTGCAGCCTTACACTTGTAGCAACACTAAACCAGCATCATTTCAGCCTTACACTGTAGCAACACTAAGCAGCCATGTTGCAGCCTTACACTTGTAGCAACACTAAACCAGCCATGTTGCAGCCTTACACTTGTAGCAACACTAAGCCAGCCATATTGCAGCCTTACACTTTTAGCAACACTAAGCCAGCCATGTTGCAGCCTTACACTTGTTGCAGCACTAAACCAGCCCTGTTGCAGTCTTACAATTGTAGCAAAACTAAACCAGCCATGTTGCAGCCTTACACTTGTAGCAACACTAAGCCAGCCATGTTGCAGCCTTACACTTGTAGCAACACTAAACCAGCCATATTGCAGCATTACACTTGTAGCAACACTAAGCCAGCCATGTTGCAGCCTTACACTTGTAGCAACACTAAGCCAGCCATATTGCAGCCGTACACTTGTAGCAACACTAAACCAGCCATGTTGCAGCTTTACACTTGTAGCAGCACTAAACCAGCCATGTTGCAGCCCCACACTGGTAGCAACACTAACCCAGCCATGTTGCAGTCTCACATTGGTAGCAACACTAAACCGGCCATGGTGCAGCCCCGCACTGGTAGCAACACTAACCCAGCCATGTTGCAGCTCCACACATGTAGCAACACTAAACCAGCCATGGTGCAGCCCCACACAGGTAGCAACACTAAACCAGCCATGTTGCAGCCCCACACTGGTAGCAACACTAAGCCAGCCATGGTGTAGCCCCACACTGGTAGCAACACTAAACCAGCCATGTTGTAGCCTCACACTGGTAGCAACACTAACCCAGCCATGGTGCAGCCCCACACTGGTAGCAACACTAAACCAGCCATGGTGCAGCCCCACACTGGTAGCAACACTAAACCAGCCATGTTGCAGCCCCACACTGGTAGCAACACTAAACCAGCCATGTTGCAGCCTCACACTGGTAGCAACACTAACCCAGCCATGTTGCAGCCCCACACTGGTAGCAACACTAACCCAGCCATGGTGCAGCCCCACACTGGTAGCAACACTAACCCAGCCATGTTGCAGCCCCACACTGGTAGCAACACTAAACAGCCATTGCAGCCCCACACTGGTAGCACACTAACCCGCCATGTGAGCCCCACTGGTAGCAACACTAACCCAGCCATGTTGCAGCCCCACACTGGTAGCAACACTAAACCAGCCATGTTGCAGCCTCACACTGGTAGCAACACTAACCCAGCCATGTGCAGCCCCACACTGGTAGCAACACTAACCCAGCCATGTTGCAGCCCCACACTGGTAGCAACACTAACAGCCATGGTGCAGCCCCACACTGGTAGCAACACTAACCCAGCCATGTTGCAGCCACACACTTGTAGCAACACTAAACCAGCCATGTTGCAGCCTCACACTTGTAGCAACACTAAACCAGCCATGTTGCAGCACCACACTGGTAGCAACACAAACCCAGCCATGGTGCAGCCCCACACTGGTAGCAACACTAAACCAGCCATGGTGCAGCACCACACTGGTAACAACACTAAACCAGCCATGTTGCAGCCTCACACTGGTAGCAATACTAACCCAGCCATGTTGCAGCCTCACACTGGTAGCAACACTAAACCAGCCATGTTGTAGCCTCACACTGGTAGCAACACTAACCCAGCCATGTTGCAGTCTCACACTGGTAGCAACACTAAACCAGCCATGTTGCAGCCTCACACTGGTAGCAACACTAAACCAGCCATGTTGCAGCACTCACACTGGTAGCAACACTAAACCAGCCATGTTGCAGCCCCACACTGGTAGCAACACTAAACCAGCCATGTTGCAGCACCACACTGGTAGCAACACTAAACCAGCCATGTTGCAGCCCCACACTGGTAGCAACACTAACCCAGCCATGGTGCAGCCCACACTGGTAGCAACACTAACCCAGCCATGTTGCAGCCACACTGTAGCAACACTAACCCAGCTTCCCCATGGTAGCACACTACCAGCATGTGCAGCACACACTGGTAGCAACACTAAACCAGTCATGTTGAAGCCTCGCACTGGTAGCAACACTAACCCAGCCATGTTGTAGCACCACACTGGTAGCAACACTAACCCAGCCATGTTGCAGCCTCGCACTGGTAGCAACACTAAACCAGCCATGTTGTAGTCCACACTGGTAGCAACACTAACCCAGCAATATAGTAGTCCCACACTGGTAGCAACACTAACCCAGCCATGGTGCAGCCCCACACTGGTAGCAACACTAAACCAGCCATGTTGCAGCCTCACACTGGTAGCAACACTAACCCAGCCATGTTGCAGTCTCACACTGGTAGCAACACTAAACCAGCCATGTTGCAGCCTCACACTGGTAGCAACACTAACCCAGCCATGTTGCTGTCTCACACTGGTAGCAACACTAAACCAGCCAGGTTGCAGCCTTACACTTGTCGCAACACTAAGCCAGCCAAGTTGCAGCCTTACACTGGTAGCAACTGTAAACCAGCCATGGTTGCAGCCTTACACTTGTAGCAGCACTAAACCAGCCATGTTGCAGCCTTACACTTGTAGCAACACTAACCCAGCCATGGTGCAGCACCACACTAGTAGCAAAACTAACCCAGCCATGGTGCAGCCCCACACTGGTAGCAACACTAACCCAGCCATGTTGCAGCACCACACTGGTAGCACACTAAACCAGCCATGGTGCAGCCCCACACTGGTAGCAACACTAAACCAGCCATGTTGTAGCCCCACACTGGTAGCAACACTAACCCAGCCATGTTGCAGCCTCACACTGGTAGCAACACTAAACCAGCCATGGTGCAGCCCCACACTTGTAGCAACACTAAACCAGCCATGTTGCAGCCTTACACTTGTAGCAACACTAAACCAGCCATGTTGCAGCCTTACACTTGTAGCAACACTAAACCAGCCATGTTGCAGCCCCACACTGGTAGCAACACTAAACCAGCCATGTTGCAGCCTTACACTTGTAGCAACACTAAACCAGCCATGTTGAAGCCTTACACTGGTAGCAACTCTAAGCCAGCCATCATGTTGCAGCCTTACACTTGTAGCAACGCTATGCCAGCCATGTTGCAGCCATACACTTGTAGCAGCACTAAGCCAGCCATGTTGCAGCAACACACTTGTAACAACACTAACCCAGCCATGTTGCAGCCTTACACTTGTAGCAACACTAAACCAGCCATGTTGCAGCACCACACTGGTTGCAACACAAACCCAGCCATGGTGCAGCCCCCACACTGGTAGCATCACTACACAAGCCATGGTGCTGGAACCACACGGGTAACTACACTAAACCAGCCATGTTGCAGCCTCACAATGGTAGCAATACTAACCCAGCCATGTTGCAGCCTCACACTGGTAGCAACACTAACCCAGCAATGTTGCAGTCTCACACTGGTAGCAACACTAAACCAGCCAAGTTGCAGCCTCATACTGGTAGCAACACTAACCCAGCCATGTTGCAGTCTCACACTGGTAGCAACACTAAACCAGCCATGTTGCAACCTCACACTGGTAGCAACACTAACCCAGCCAGGTTGCAGCCTCACACTGGTAGGAACATTAAATCAGCCATGTTGTAGCCTAACACTGGTAGCAACACTAAGCCATCCATGATGCAGCACTACACTGGTAGCAACACTAAACCAGCCATGGTGCAGCCCCACACTTGTAGCAACACTAAACCAGCCATGTTGCAGCTTTACACTTGTAGCAACACTAAACCAGCCATGTTGCAGCCATACACTTGTAGCAACACTAAACCAGCCATGTTGCAGCCCCACACTGGTAGCAACACTAAACCAGCCATGTTGCAGCCTTACACTTGTAGCAACACTAAACCAGCCATGTTGCAGCCTTATACTGGTAGCAACTCTAAACCAGCCATCATGTTGCAGCCTAACACTTGTAGCAACACTATCCCAGCCATGTTGCAGCCTTACACTTGTAGCAGCACTAAGCCAGCCATGTTGCAGCCTTACACTTGTAGCAACATTAACCCAGCCATGGTGCAGCACCACACTGGTAGCAACACTAACCCAGCCATGGTGCAGCCCCACACTGGTAGCAACACTAACCCAGCCATGTTGTAGCCCCACCTGGTAGCAACACTAAACCAGCCTCGTTGTAGCCCCACCTGGTAGCAACACTAAACCAGCCATGTTGCAGCCCCACACTGGTAGCAACACTAAACCAGCCATGTTGAAGCCCCACACTGGTAGCAACACTAACCCAGCCATGTTGCAGCCTCACACTGGTAGCAACACTAACCCAGCCATGTTGTAGTCCCACACTGGTAGCAACACTAACCCAGCCATGGTGCAGCCCCACACTGGTAGCAACACTAACCCAGCCATGGTGCAGCCCCACACTGGTAGCAACACTAACCCAGCCATGTTGCAGCCTCACACTGGTAGCAACACTAACCAGCCATGTTGAGCCCACACTGGTAGCAACACTAACCAGCCATGTTGCAGCCCACACTGGTAGCAACACTAACCAGCCATGTTGCAGCACCCACTGGTAGCAACACTAAACCAGCCATGTTGCAGCCTCACACTGGTAGCAACACTAAACCAGCCATGTTGCAGCCTTACACTGGTAGCAACACTAAACCAGCCATGTTGCAGCCTTACACTGGTAGCAACACTAACCAGCCATGTTGCAGCCTTACACTTGTAGCAGCACTAAGCCAGCCATGTTGCAGCCTTACACTTGTAGCAACACTAAGCCAGCCATGGTGCAGCAGCACACTGGTAGCAACACTAACCCAGCCATGGTGCAGCCCCACACTGGTAGCAACACTAACCCAGCCATGTTGTAGCCCCACCTGGTAGCAACACTAAACCAGCCACGTTGTAGCCTCACCTGGTAGCAACACTAAACCAGCCATGTTGTAGCCCCACACTGGTAGCAACACTAAACCAGCCACGTTGTAGCCCCACCTGGTAGCAACACTAAACCAGCCATGTTGCAGCACCACACTGGTAGCAACACAAACCCAGCCATGGTGCAGCCCCCACACTGGTAGCAACACTAAACCAGCCATGGTGCAGCACCACACGGGTAACAACACTAAGCCAGCCATGGTGCAGCCTCACACTGGTAGCAACATTAATCCAGCCATGTTTTAGCCTCACACTGGTAGCAACACTAACCCAGCAATGTTGCAGTCTCACACTGGTAGCAACACTAAACCAGCCATGTTGCAGCCTTTCACGGGTAACAACACTAAACCAGCCATGTTGCAGCCTCACACTAGTAGCAATACTAACCCAGCCATGTTGCAGCCTCACACTGGTAGCAACACTAAACCAGCCATGTTGTAGCCTCACACTGGTAGCAACACTAACCCAGCCATGTTGTAGCCCCACCTGGTAGCAACACTAAACCAGCCTCGTTGTAGCCCCACCTGTTAGCAACACTAAACCAACCATGTTGTAGCCCCACCTGGTAGCAACACTAAACCAGCCACGTTGTAGCCCCACCTGGTAGCAACAATAAACCAGCTATGTTGCAGCCCCACACTGGTAGCAACACTAAACCAAACATATTGTAGTCCCACACTGGTAGCAACACTAACCCAGCCATGTTGCAGCCTCACACTGGTAGCAACACTAACCCAGCCATGTTGTAGTCCCACACTGTTAGCAACACTAAACCAGCCATGGTGCAGCCCCACACTGGTAGCAACATTAACCCATCCATGGTGCAGCACCACACTGGTAGCAACACTAATCCAGCCATGTTGCAGCCTCGCACTGGTAGCAACACTAAACCAGCCATGTTGTAGCCCCACACTGGTAGCAACACTAACTCAGCCATGTTGCAGCACCACGCTGGTAGCAACACTAATCCAGCCATGTTGCAGCCTCGCACTGGTAGCAACACTAAACCAGCCATGTTGCAGCCTTACACTTGTAGCAACACTAAACCAGCCATGTTGCAGCCTTACACTGGTAGCAACTCTAAACCAGCCATCATGTTTCAGCCTTACACTTGTAGCAATGCTATGCCAGCAATGTTGCAGCCTTACACTTGTAGCAGCACTAAGCCAGCCATATTGCAGCCTTACACTTGTAGCAACACTAAGCCAGACATGGTGCAGCACTACACTGGTAGCAACACTAACCCAGCCATGGTGCAGCCCCACACTGGTAGCAACACTAACCCAGCCATGTTGTAGCCCCACCTGGTAGCAACACTAAACCAGCCACGTTGTAGCCTCACCTGGTAGCAACACTAAACCAGCCATGTTGTAGCCGCACCTGGTAGCAACACTAACCAGCCACGTTGTAGCCCCACCTGGTAGCAACACTAAACCAGCCATGTTGCAGCACCACACTGGTAGCAACACAAACCCAGCCATGGTGCAGCCCCCACACTGGTAGCAACACTAAACCAGCCATGGTGCAGCACCACACGGGTAACAACACTAAACCAGCCATGGTGCAGCCTCACACTGGTAGCAATACTAACCCAGCCATGTTGCAGCCTCACACTGGTAGCAACACTAAGCCAGCCATGTTGTAGCCTCACACTGGTAGCAACACTAACCCAGCCATGTTGCAGCCTCACACTGGTAGCAACACTAAACCAGCCATGTTGCAGCCTCACACTGGTAGCAACACTAACCCAGCCATGTTGCAGTCTCACACTGGTAGCAACACTAAACCAGCCATGTTGCAGCCTCACACTGGTAGCAACACTAACCCAGCCATGTTGCAGCCTCACACTGGTAGGAACACTAAACCAGCCATGTTGTAGCCTCACACTGGTAGCAACACTAAGCCAGCCATGATGCAGCACCACACTGGTAGCAACACTAAACCAGCCATGGTGCAGCCCCACACTTGTAGCAACACTAAACCAGCCATGTTGCAGCACCACACTGATAGCAACACTAAACCAGCCATGTTGTTGCCTCACACTGGTAGCAACACTAAACCAGCCATGTTGCAGCCTCACACTGGTAGCAACACTAACCCAGCCATGTTGCAGCATCACACTGATAGCAACACTAACCCAGCCATGTTGCAGCCTCACACTGGTAGCAACACTAACCCAGCCATGGTGCAGCCCCACACTGGTAGCAACACTAAACCAGCCATGGTGCAGCCCCACACTGGTAGCAACACTAAACCAGCCATGGTGCAGCCCCACACTGGTAGCAACACTAACCCAGCCATGGTGCAGCCCCACACTGGTAGCAACACTAACCCAGCCATGGTGCAGCCCCACACTGGTAGCAACACTAAACCAGCCATGTTGTAGCCTCACACTGGTAGCAACACTAACCCAGCCATGGTGCAGCCCCACACTGGTAGCAAAACTAACCCAGCCATGTTGCAGCAACACACTGGTAGCAACACTAACCCAGCCATGTTGCAGCAACACACTGGTAGCAACACTAACCCAGCCATGTTGCAGCAACACACTTGTAGCAACACTAACCCAGCAATGTTGCAGCCTTACACTTGTAGCAACACTAAACCAGCCATGTTGCAGCCTTAGACTTGTAGCAACACTAAACCAGCCATGTTGCAGCAACACACTGGTAGCAACACAAACCCAGCCATGGTGCAGCCCCACACTGGTAGCAACACTAAACCAGCCATGGTGCAGCACCACACGGGTAGCAACACTAAACCAGCCATGTTGCAGGCTCACACTGGTAGCAACACTAAACCAGCCATGTTGTAGCCTCACCTGGTAGCAACACTAAACCAGCCATGTTGTAGCCCCACCTAGTAGCAACACTAAACCAGCCACGTTGTAGCCCCACCGGTAGCAACACTAAACCAGCCATGTTGCAGCACCACACTGGTAGCAACACAAACCCAGCCATGGTGCAGCCCCCACACTGGTAGCAACACTAAACCAGCCATGGTGCAGCACCACACGGGTAACAACACTAAACCAGCCATGGTGCAGCCTCACACTGGTAGCAATACTAACCCAGCCATGTTGCAGCCTCACACTGGTAGCAACACTAAGCCAGCCATGTTGTAGCCTCACACTGGTAGCAACACTAACCCAGCAATGTTGCAGTCTCACACTGGTAGCAACACTAAACCAGCCATGTTGCAGCCTCACACTGGTAGCAACACTAAACCAGCCATGTTGCAGCCTCACACTGGTAGCAATACTAACCCAGCCATGTTGCAGCCTCACACTGGTAGCAACACTAAACCAGCCATGTTGCAGCCTCACACTGGTAGCAACACTAACCCAGCCATGTTGCAGCCTCACACTGGTAGCAACACTAAACCAGCCATGTTGTAGCCACACACTGGTAGCAACACTAACCCAGCCATGTTGCAGCCTCACACTGGTAGCAACACTAAACCAGCCATGTTGCAGCCTCACACTGGTAGCAACACTAAACCAGCCATGTTGTAGCCTCACACTGGTAGCAACACTAAGCCAGCCATGATGCAGCACCACACTGGTAGCAACACTAAACCAGCCATGGTGCAGCCCACACTTGTAGCAACACTAAACCAGCCATGTTGCAGCACCACACTGTAGCAACACTAACCAGCCATGTTGTAGCCTCACACTGGTAGCAACACTAAACCAGCCATGTTGCAGCCTCACACTGGTAGCAACACTAACCCAGCCATGTTGCAGCCTCACACTGGTAGCAACACTAACCCAGCCATGTTGCAGCCACACTGGTAGCAACACTAAACCAGCCATGTTGTAGCCTCACACTGGTAGCAACACTAACCCAGCCATGTGCAGCCCACACTGGTAGCAACACTAACCCAGCCATGTTGCAGCAACACACTGGTAGCAACACTAACCCAGCCATGTTGCAGCAACACACTGGTAGCAACACTAACCCAGCCATGTTGCAGCAACACACTGGTAGCAACACTAACCCAGCCATGTTGCAGCCTTACACTTGTAGCAACACTAAACCAGCCATGTTGCAGCCTTACACTTGTAGCAACACTAAACCAGCCATGTTGCAAACACTGGTAGCAACACAAACCCAGCCATGGTGCAGCCCCACACTGGTAGCAACACTAAACCAGCCATGGTGCAGCACCACACTGGTAGCAACACTAAACCAGCCATGTTGCAGCCTCACACTGGTAGCAACACTAAACCAGCCATGTTGTAGCCTCACACTGGTAGCAACACTAACCCAGCCATGTTGCAGTCTCACACTGGTAGCAACACTAAACCAGCCATGTTGCAGCCTCACACTGGTAGCAACACTAACCCAGCCATGTTGCAGCCTCACACTGGTAGCAACACTAACCCAGCCATGTTGCAGCCTCACACTGGTAGCAACACTAAACCAGCCATGTTGCAGCCTCACACTGGTAGCAACACTAACCCAGCCATGGTGCAGCCCCACACTGGTAGCAACACTAAACCAGCCATGTTGCAGCCTCACACTGGTAGCAACACTAACCCAGCCATGTTGCAGCCTCACACTGGTAGCAACACTAACCCAGCCATGTTGCAGCCTCACACTGGTAGCAACACTAACCCAGCCATGTTGCAGCCTCACACTGGTAGCAACACTAACCCAGCCATGTTGCAGCCTCACACTGGTAGCAACACTAACCCAGCCATGTTGCAGCCTCACACTGGTAGCAACACTAACCCAGCCATGGTGCAGCCCCACACTGGTAGCAACACTAACCCAGCCATGTTGCAGCCCCACACTGGTAGCAACACTAACCCAGCCATGTTGCAGCCTCACACTGGTAGCAACACTAACCCAGCCATGTTGCAGCCCCACACTGGTAGCAACACTAACCCAGCCATGGTGCAGCCTCACACTGGTAGCAACACTAACCCAGCCATGGTGCAGCCCCACACTGGTAGCAACACTAAACCAGCCATGTTGCAGCCTACACTGTAGCAACACTAAACCAGCCATGTTGCAGCACCACACTGGTAGCAACACAACCCAGCCATGGTGCAGCCCCACACTGGTAGCAACACTAAACCAGCCATGTTGCAGCCTCACACTGGTAGCAACACTAAACCAGCCATGTTGCAGCCCCACACTGGTAGCAACACTAACCCAGCCATGTTGCAGCCTCACACTGGTAGCAACACTAACCCAGCCATGTTGCAGCCTCACACTGGTAGCAACACTAACCCAGCCATGTTGCAGCCTCACACTGGTAGCAACACTAAACCAGCCATGTTGCAGCCTCACACTGGTAGCAACACTAACCCAGCCATGTTGCAGCCCCACACTGGTAGCAACACTAAACCAGCCATGTTGCAGCCCCACACTGGTAGCAACACTAACCCAGCCATGTTGCAGCCTCACACTGGTAGCAACACTAAACCAGCCATGTTGCAGCCTCACACTGGTAGCAACACTAAACCAGCCATGTTGCAGCACCACACTGGTAGCAACACTAACCCAGCCATGGTGCAGCCCCACACTGGTAGCAACACTAAACCAGCCATGTTGCAGCCCCACACTGGTAGCAACACTAAACCAGCCATGTTGCAGCCCCACACTGGTAGCAACACTAACCCAGCCATGTTGCAGCCCCACACTGGTAGCAACACTAACCCAGCCATGTTGCAGCCCACACTGGTAGCAACACTAACCCAGCCATGGTGCAGCCCACACTGGTAGCAACACTAACCCAGCCATGTGCAGCCTCACACTGGTAGCAACACTAAACCAGCCATGGTGCAGCCTCACACTGGTAGCAACACTAAACCAGCCATGTTGCAGCATCACACTGGTAGCAACACTAAACCAGCCATGTACCCACACTGGTAGCAACACTAACCCATGTTGAGCCCCACACTGGTAGCAACACTAACCAGCCATGTGCAGCCTCACACTGGTAGCAACACTAAACAGCCATGTTGCAGCCCCCACTGGTAGCAACACTAACCCAGCCATGTTGCAGCCCCACACTGGTAGCAACACTAACCCAGCCATGGTGCAGCCCCACACTGGTAGCAACACTAACCCAGCCATGTTGCAGCCCCACACTGGTAGCAACACTAACCCAGCCATGGTGCAGCCTCACACTGGTAGCAACACTAACCCAGCCATGTTGCAGCCTCACACTGGTAGCAACACTAACCCAGCCATGGTGCAGCCTCACACTGGTAGCAACACTAAACCAGCCATGGTGCAGCCTCACACTGGTAGCAACACTAAACCAGCCATGTTGCAGCCTCGTACTGGTAGCAATACTAAACCAGCCATGGTGTAGCCCACACTGGTAGCAACACTAACCCAGCCATGTTGTAGCCCCACACTGGTAGCAACACTAACCCAGCCATGTTTCAGCCTCGTACTGGTTGCAATACTAAACCAGCCATGTTGTAGCCCCACACTGGTAGCAACACTAACCCAGCCATGTTGTAGCCCCACACTGGTAGCAACACTAACCCAGCCATGTTGCAGCAACACACTGGTAGCAACACTAACCCAGCCATGTTGCAGCAACACACTTGTAGCAACACTAACCCAGCCATGTTGCAGCCTTACACTTGTAGCAACACTAACCCAGCCATGTTGCAGCCTCACACTGGTAGCAACACTAAACCAGCCATGGTGCAGCCCCACACTGGTAGCAACACTAACCCAGCCATGTTGCAGCCCCACACTGGTAGCAACACTAACCCAGCCATGTTGCAGCCTCACACTGGTAGCAATACTAACCCAGCCATGTTGCAGCCTCACACTGGTAGCAACACTAAACCAGCCATGTTGTAGCCTCACACTGGTAGCAACACTAACCCAGCAATGTTGCATTCTCACACTGGTAGCAACACTAAACCAGCCATGTTGCAGCCTCACACTGGTAGCAACACTAACCCAGCCATGTTGCAGTCTCACACTGGTAGCAACACTAAACCAGCCATGTTGCAGCACCACACTGATAGCAACACTAAACCAGCCATGTTGTAGCCTCACACTGGTAGCAACACTAAACCAGCCATGTTGCAGCCTCACACTGGTAGCAACACTAACCCAGCCATGTTGCAGCATCACACTGATAGCAACACTAACCCAGCCATGTTGCAGCCTCACACTGGTAGCAACACTAACCCAGCCATGGTGCAGCCCCACACTGGTAGCAACACTAAACCAGCCATGGTGCAGCCCCACACAGGTAGCAACACTAACCCAGCCATGGTGCAGCCCCACACTGGTAGCAACACTAACCCAGCCATGGTGCAGCCCCACACTGGTAGCAACACTAACCCAGCCATGGTGCAGCCCCACACTGGTAGCAACACTAAACCAGCCATGTTGTAGCCTCACACTGGTAGCAACACTAACCCAGCCATGGTGCAGCCCCACACTGGTAGCAACACTAACCCAGCCATGGTGCAGCCCCACACTGGTAGCAACACTAACCCAGCCATGGTGCAGCCCCACACTGGTAGCAACACTAACCCAGCCATGGTGCAGCCACACACTGGTAGCAACACTAACCCAGCCATGGTGCAGCCCCACACTGGTAGCAACACTAACCCAGCCATGTTGCAGCCCCACACTGGTAGCAACACTAACCCAGCCATGTTGCAGCCTCACACTGGTAGCAACACTAAACCAGCCATGTTGCAGCCTCACACTGGTAGCAACACTAAACCAGCCATGTTGCAGCACCACACTGGTAGCAACACTAACCCAGCCATGGTGCAGCCCCACACTGGTAGCAACACTAAACCAGCCATGGTGCAGCCCCACACTGGTAGCAACACTAAACCAGCCATGTTGCAGCCTCACACTGGTAGCAACACTAAACCAGCCATGTTGCAGCCTCACACTGGTAGCAACACTAAACCAGCCATGTTGCAGCCTCACACTGGTAGCAACACTAACCCAGCCATGTTGCAGCCTCACACTGGTAGCAACACTAAACCAGCCATGTTGCAGCCTCACACTGGTAGCAACACTAACCCAGCCATGTTGCAGCCTCACACTGGTAGCAACACTAACCCAGCCATGTTGCAGCCCCACACTGGTAGCAACACTAACCCAGCCATGGTGCAGCCTCACACTGGTAGCAACACTAACCCAGCCATGTTGCAGCCTCACACTGGTAGCAACACTAAACCAGCCATGGTGCAGCCCCACACTGGTAGCAACACTAAACCAGCCATGTTGCAGCCCCACACTGGTAGCAACACTAAACCAGCCATGTTGCAGCCTCACACTGGTAGCAACACTAACCCAGCCATGTTGCAGCCC
>JABXNX010000144.1:22954-78217 GCA_014843695.1 Archivesica marissinica | reverse complement strand
CTTACAACAATGCTAGTGACATGACGTGGGATTATGTCGTTCGCTAAACAATGCTGTATTGCAGATCTAATCGAATATATTCCTTCCGTGCACATGCATACAAAAAAAAAAATGAAGAAAGATGACCAAAAGATTACTGTGAAATATAGATTGCATAGTTTACATTGAAATGTCTTTTACTGTACTCATTTTTAATGACGGCTACAAATAGCAAAGATTTTGTGAAAGATAGATTTGCATAGTGATATTGAAATAATATCCCCGTACTCATTAACTTTTTTAATATGTTTTTTTATTATAAAGGACAAAAATAGCAAAAATAGATTGCCTGCTTGCATGGAAATAATTTCCGGTACCAGCCATACTTCGCCTATAGGACATGTTTTATACCACCAGCTTATGGCCTCAAAGTGGCTTCCCGTCTTATAGGCAGAGTGCTACCGTACGTACTCGCCTATAGGACAAGTTTTATACCACCAGATTATGGCCTCAAAGTGGCTTCCCTTCATATTAGTGTACTTTCGAGTGCTAAAATAAATTGTGTTAAATGTGTTACAATAATTACATCTTAGAAAAGAAAGCACTCTGAAACTAAAAATGTCCTCAACTTGCACTAGAGTGTGCGTTTTACGTTTATTTATCGTCGCTACCGGTTGCTCATATAAGTGACATCTCCTGAAGAGATTAGTCATTTTAGATTGTTGGAGGATAGTGCAATGATACAGACATAGACCCATTGCAGTCTCCTCTGGTTATTTTACGTGCACGGTGTAAAGCACCGACACGATACCTCGGTTTAACGTCCCATCTGAAAGACTGTTAATTTTATTATGTGTTTATTATGGTCAGACGGGGGATCGAACCTGCCCTCCCTGGATTACCAGTCCAGCGTGCTACCACTGGACTACAGATCCGTCTAGCCGAGCCATGTTAGTAAACTAACAGTCTATCAGTCTGGATTTGAAACTAATTTACCTTTAACATATGACTATAACATTATCTTGTTCTCAATGGCTACTACGTATATCGAGTTATACATTCAACTTTAAGATACAATTAAACGAAATATGACAAAACAAACACGAAATGATACAGGCATACTATAGCGTGCATCTTCTGAAAGGATTTATAAAAGCGACGTAAATCCCAACTGTAAACGATACGGGTTAGCAAAAATAAGGCAATAGGTAACAAAAACCACATCAGAAATGTCTGCACTTCCTTGTACGCGTTTTCTTCCTTTGAAATTATGTTTGGTCCAATGACATGGCAGAATGTTTCAAACTTTGATCGAATTTATTTTAGTAAATCAGCTTTAAAACACTACGGCAGGTTAAAGTTTATTTGTACGTATTTACAAGATGACAGGCGCGATTTTGATGTTTCGGGGTGTCAATCAATGCCACTGGACGAAAGAGGGCGCGGCGCAGACATGTCACAGTAGAGAGTGAACCAAATAATTTAAAACACTACTCAGGTTAAAGTTTATTTGTACGTATTTACAAGACGACAGGAGCGATTTTGATGTTTCGGGGTGTCAATCAATGCCACTGGACGAAAGAGGGCGCAGACATGTGTCACAGTAGAGAGTGAACCAAATAATTTAAAACACTACGCAGGTTAAAGTTTAGTAGTATGTATTTACATGCGCCGTGCCTGACCAATTTAATTTTGTAAATGCGTACTAATAAACTTTAACCTATACATAAAGGCCGGTTAAGTGGAAAACATATGCTTTATTCGGCACGGAACACCCGCCGATTAAATAGAATTAGCTTTAGTCTATATAGATGCCGATTCCATTGACGTTTGTTTCGGTGAGGACTATTGTAATTATTACTATTATGATATTCAATTGTGTGTAGACCATAAACTGTATAAGTTTGTGTCTTAACCCATTCAACCCCAAGTAACTGACATGGACTGGTGCGTGATATTTTCAGACCAATAAATTAATAAGAAATTACCTTTGGACCAGTTCATTTATCAAAATGGGTAATTTTATCTAAAAATAGTAATAATTATTACTGGCAAAAAAGTGCAGATCCTGATGAGACGAGACGGCTCGTTACGAGCCGGCTCATCTGGATCTACACTTTTCATAAGCCTATTTAGAGGCCTGTGGGGTTGAAAGGGTTAATAAACGTTTCTTCTGATTTATGCAAATTTATTGCTTAGCACGATTGCGAAACAAGTTCTACAAATAAATATGCACAGGCACAAATATGAGATATAACGTTAAATCTATACCATGAATCGTGTTATTCAGGATACACTAGTTGCATTACGTATGGATATCGACCCGATTTAGTTTATTTATACAAATTTATTTTAGCTCGATTGCGAAACAATTTCTTACAACTTATATTAATCACTCTCGAGACCTCATTCCTGATGGAATCCGTCACCACGAGGAAGAGAGAAGAGGCAATGTGGAATTTAAATGCCTTGACTAAGGGCACAAACGTAATCACAAACGTGATCCAGCAGGGCTCAAACACTGAGCCTTTCGCACCTGAAGCGAACGCGCTATCACGACGCTTTTTATAAACTATATATTATGATAGTACTCATAGCAGTGCCGTAGCCAGGATCTGAAAATAACCGAGGCGACCCCCCCCCCCCACCAAACTTAGTTTTGTGTATACTTGACTGCTTGACAGTTTGATCAGTTTTCCTATATACAGGGCCGTCGCGGGAGCTATTTTTATGATACGCACGGCCAAATATGTTTGTTTGTCGAGTGATTATAGCGAGCGAGTACGCTAGGGGGGTCCGGGGGCATGCCCCTCCCCTGAAATTGTTTGAAATGAGGAAGCAATTTCTTGCATTTCAGTGCATTTTGTAACGTACAGGACTAAAGTTCTTACGACAATCCGTATAAAGGTATAAATTAAGGCTAGATGTATAATATACATGATCTATCGCCCTTATCAATTAAACAAGCACGTAAAATAGCACACACTAAATTTCGAGATGCGCCATATTTGCAATGGGTTATATTATTCCACCATTCCACACATCATGGCGCCTATGTATCCCTACTACCCCCCTGGGGTTTTATTGCATTTTTGCACGTGCGACGGGCCTGATATTATAGATAATAATACCTGTCGTTACTTGCCAAATTCCAACCGAGACCTGCATAGTACACATTTCAATTTTAATCTTAATAAAATACTAAAGAATAAAATGCTGCAAAGTATTTTGAAATCGTACTGCAATTTAAACACTGTCGTGACGTCATACCTTTATACTTGCAGTTTTAATAATGAGCCACACGTTCTATCAACATTAGTAATTAGCCCTCCCTCCTCCCTCCTCTCTCCTCCCTCCTCAGTGAAATTAAACAAAAAAGCTAAACTGAATTGGCGTAGTTATATTTCATGTATATAATAACAAGTTTAGTCTAAACGTTTATACACATTTATTTTAGCTCGATTGCGTAACAAGTTATTTCAACTTATATCAATCACTCTCGAGACCTCATTCCTGATGGAATCCATCGCCACGAGGGAGAGAGAAGAGGCAACGTGGAAATTAAATTCCTTGCCTAAGGGCACAATCATATAACGGCTCCAGTAGGGCTCGAACTCCGGACCTTTCGCACCTGAAGCGAACGCGCATCCACTGCGCTATCACGACTTCCACGTACATACTAAAGAATAGTTCATAGTAAATGAATATATACATAACACCTGGTGTAGGTGTTAAATTATATGTAAATGTTCATTTCTTGATTATATGTACAAATGCTGAAATAAATAATGTTTAGACTAAACACTTTCAGTCTACTGTTGTTAAATTATATGTAAAATGTTCATTTCTTGATTACATGTACAAATACTGAAATAAATAATGTTTACACTAAACACTTTCAGTCTACTGCTGTTAAATTATATGTAAAATGTTCATTTCTTGATTACATGTACAAATACTGAAATAAATAATGTTTAAACTAAACACGTTCAGTCTACTGCTGTTAAATTATATGTAAAATGTTCAGATATTGTCCAATTTAGTGAACTTGGTTCCGTATACGTTACCTGTGATTTCAATAGCCGGGTTGGTTCAAAGAATGATTTTATCATACATGACCAAAAAACTGATTTTATAGATGATGAAAATTATATTCCGGATGTTCCTCTCAGTCGGGCCTCACTAGACACTAAAAGTAACTCTTTTGGTATTAAATTGATTGATTTGTGTAAGGCTCTGGCTATTCGTATAGTTAACGGTCGATTATATAACGATTTCAATACTGGTGCATTTACTTTTGTATCGAATAATGGTACTTCGGTAATTGACTACCTGCTCACAAAAGAATGCAACTTTTCGAACATTACAGATTTTTCAATTGAAAGTGTTAACGAATGGAGCGATCATGCACCTTTAAGCTTTTCATTACGTTGTAACTACAACTCAGCACAGTCGGACTTATTTATCGAAATTAAATACCAATGGAATGTAAATCATAGGGAAACTTTACGCAACGCTCTATTGACTAAATCTGTATTGTTCGAAAACTTAACATCCAATATTGATACATCATGTTCACAGTCTATTGATAATGTAGTTAATGATTTTACATCGATTATACGAGACATTGTGAGAGAAATGTATATTTCACTCAAATAAATGTTCTTTCAAACCTTCATCTTGCGTAAAACATGCTGACTGGTTTGACATTGAATGTGAGCAGTCTAAACAGCGATACTTAGAGTCATTACGTGTTTTTAATCGCTATAAATCGGAGTTAAAGGCCTGCAGTTTGACCCCGTCCAATTGTAAAGATTTATACTTTACTACCTGTTCCATGTGATTAGTGGCTTGTATCACAACAATGTAGCAGTACATTCAGTATAATTTGGCGTATGTAGGTATTTTCTAACGGTTAATATGCACAATCACTCTGTGAGCTGAGAATTAGTCAAAATGAGGCCCTGACAATTTAAGTAAACGTATATTATTGATTGTAAAGAAAATTGATAGTTATGAGTATTCAAACTACATAATCCAGATCAGCCCAGGGACATAGATTACATGTTATGTAGGTGCCTCATCAGCCGTAGCGTAATCACTGAGACTGATAATTTGTATGCATGTATATAATATGTATGTATTTATATGAATAAACTATATGTGTTCGTTATATGGTAACCTTCATACTTCATTTAATTATATATCTACAGTATTATTCGCAAGTTTTCTGTTATATTTTAAATATTTCTCTGTGTCAGTGTGTGTTTACCGATATTGATGCTACATAATAATCACAGTGAATGCTATGAGTACATGTATACTATTATAATTATAATCTCTTGAACATACGAGTATTACACATATTCTGCCGATTTCTACAAGATGCCATTGAGTAAAATAACAATGTATGTAACTGATGAGCAGAGAAAAGAATTGCTGACTTTCTTGCAAAATAAGAACTGGGACGTAGAGATGGAAATAGAAGAAACAGCCACCGCCATGCCCGTTGCAGAGGCTGCTTACGTACCTCCCCCTATGCCTCAGCATGCTGAAGGTGTTGCTGAGTGTCCACTGTGCTTGTGTTCCCCTTGCATAATAAATGAACAGAACAAACAACTTTGGTGGCCTGCTAATAATCGTCCACCGCATAATCTAAATTCACATGAGAGAAAGCTTCTATACAGGAGGTTTTGGGCAATGCTATATAATTGTGGCGCATGGAAAGATGTCAGATATATAGAGAGAAAAGTAGCGGCTAGAAGAGGAGACTGTACTTGGCATAAGAGGGAACTGATGCCTGAATGTGTGGTACAGCAATGCAGGAACTGGCTGCCTAACCCGCGCAACCAGCCTTATTTGGGCCATAAGTGGAGTTGAATTGTTTATACCAGTTGTAAGTACTATAAAAATACAGAACTTCAATTTCAGCAATTTATAACCTCTGATATGTACGTGGGTCATAATAGATATAAGTGGTGCTCATGTATTAGATGTATACCATGCAGGGCCTCGCATGTGGCAAATACGATGTGCGTCGACCGTCAGATTTGTACCGCTATTCCTCGTGTGTTTAGTGCGTCGACCGTCAGATTTGTACCGCTATTCCTCGTGTGTTTAAGGTCAAATATAGGTCAACCTGCAGGCCTTTAAGTAGGCAACATTTTTGCGACTGCAAAAAGAAACATAAGCTGTTATTACGTAAGAAAAAGAAAATGTTTGAACTTAAGAGATTATATGACCTAGAAAATTTAAAGCATAGTAAACCAAGGGATTTTTGGAAACATTTTAGAAACAATAAAGATAATAATGCAAAGTCAATCTCTTTGAATGAATTTCATGAATATTTCTCGAACCTAGAGAATGACATTTTTCGCAGCGAACACGACAAATCTGAGTGTTTCTGTGAACAACATGATTTTGATAGCAATGACCATCTTAACGAAGAACTCGATTATTCAGTCAGTCAGAAAGAAATTTTATCAGCTATTAAAATCTCAAAAAGCCCATGGTGTAGATTGTTTGCTGAACGAGTACTTTATAAATGTGGCGATATTTTATTGCCTTATTTATGTAGAATATTTAATGCGGTGTTAGATTCTGGCTGTTTCCCTGAGGTTTGGGCTAATGGCATCATTATACCTCTTTTTAAGAAGGGTGACCGTAAAGTTGTTAGTAATTATAGAGGTATCACTCTCCTCAGTTTCTTGTCTAAATTATTTACAACGATTTTAAACCAAAGAATTATGTCCTAATGTGATAAGTATAACCATGTATCTGATGCCCAGTTTGGTTTTCGCAAAGGCAGCTAAACTACTGATGCTACGTTTTCTTTAATGTCCGTTGTTCAACATTATTTGAATAACAATAAGCGTTTATACGTTGCATACGTTGACCTCAAACGCTGTTTTGACGGCATATACCGTAACGCGCTGTGGTATAAACTTTTTAACACTAATATTAGTGGCAAGTTATTGCGCATTATAAGAAATATGTATAGTCATGTAAAATCTTGTGTTAAACATTGTAATAGTTTTTCTGACTTCTTTGAATACTCGATTGGCTTACGTCAAGGGGAAGTAATTTCGCCCGTTTTAGTGTCCCTATTCCTAGAAGATTTAGAGCTATATTTGCAGGGAGATGTTAACTCAGGATTATTAATTGATGATATTATATTAACTTTGTTACTTTTCGCGGATGACATGGTGTTATTTGGTCAATCACCTGAGGACTTACAGAATAGTTTAAATTTGCTCCATTCTTATTGTAACACATGGGGTCTAGAGGTAAATGAGACAAAGACGAAAATCATGGTTTTTAGAAAGTGGGGTGGTTTAAAAGGTAACGAATGTTGGTCATATAATGGTGTTGATATAGACGTAGTGGATAGTTTTAACTATTTGGGAACAATTTTTAAACATACTGGTAATTTTGCTTTGAATAACGAATATTTAATTGGTAAATCACTTAAGGCTTTAAACGTGCTGTTATATAATTGTAAAAAGGAACCTTTAAAACCAGGTACTCTTTGTCAGTTATTTGATTCGTTTGTGGGATCTATTCTTAACTATTCATCTGAAATATGGGGCTTTACTAAATCCAAAGATATTGAACGGGTTCACCTAAAATTCTGCAAACGTATATTAAATGTTAGAAAAAGTACTTGTTCTGCTGGGGTTTATGGTGAACTCGCTCGTTATCCTCTTTTTATCAGTCGCTATTGTAAGATTATTAAGTATTGGTGCAAATTGGTAGACACCAACAATATTATACTTAGCAAATTGTATGATCAGGGAGTGTCTGATTGTCACTTAGGTCATACAAATTGGGTCTCAAATGTTAAGGCCCTACTAGATCAGTATGGGTTCTCACATGTATTCATGGATCCTCATAGTGTCTCTTTAAAGTCATTTCCTTTTATTTTCAAACAGCGTGCTATTGATGTTTATTTACAGGAATGGTATGGTACCGTCGATCGTAGTTCTGCACTTACAGACTATAAATGTTTTAAACATTGTTTTTCTTACGAGCGTTACCTGGATTATTTACCTTATGTATCACGTTGTGTTTTTACCAAATTTAGAATAGCCGGTCATTCTCTCCGTGTGCAAACGGGTCGATATGGCAGGAATCAAATTCCAAGGAACGAGAGGTATTGTTTATATTGTGGATCGAGAGATATCGAAGATATTTATCATTTTATTTGTATATGTCCATGTTATAAGAACCTACGTAAACAATTTATTGATGCACACTATTGCAAGAGACCTTCTGTTTTCAAATTTAATAATCTATGAGTTCCGATAATAATACCATTATACATAATTTAGCCAAATTTATAAAATTGTCTTTAGTTATTAGAAATAATATAAATGTGTAATTGCCAAATTTTATTTATCACTCTCACTTATATTTATGTGTCACGTGATCATTACATATATATATGTTATTACTAGTTTTGTTAAGACGATGTATGTATGTACAAGTCTGCCAAAATAAACTTCTGTTCTGTTCTGTTCTTGTTTACATGTACATATACTGAAATAAATAATGTTTAACCTAAAAGTTAGAACGAGGAAGCTTGGCACAGCTTACGTCATTAAATCAGTGAACCATTACCAACATCAAAGTCAAGGAAAAGTTTTTATAAAAGCTACTTGATCCTTTGTATTATGTATAATCTTTTGTCGTGCAAATAAAAACAAATCTATGTTGCGTGTTTTACGTTTATTTATCATCGCTACTGGTTGCCCATATGAGCGAGATGAGATTAATCATTTTAGATTTTTGGAGAATAGTGCAATGATACAGACAGAACTCCATTCCAGAGTCTCTTCTGGTTCTCCTCGGTTTAAAGTACCATCTGAAAGACTTAATTTTATTAGGGTCAGATGGGGGATCGAACCTGCGATCCATGGATTACCTAAGGTGGTGGGATGGCTTAGTGGTTTCCGGAGCGCAGAACGACAAACCATGTTTTATTTGACTATAGATAACGCAAATTCAAATATTATTTCGATTTTAACACGATCAACATATCTAAACAGCGCAAACATAGTTATATGTATGCTATATGTAAAGCACACGTCATTCAAATCTCCTCCGTGGTGACGAGTTAGACTCATGTGTGTGTTTCCGTTTATTTATCGTCGCTACCGGTTACTCATATAAGCGACGCCTCATGAAGAGAATAGAATCTTAGATTTTAGGAGGATAGTGCAATGATACAGACAGAAATCCATTCCAGAGTCTCCTCTGGTTCTCCTCGGTTTAACGTACCATCTGAAAGACTTAATTTTATTAGGGTCAGATGGGGGATCGAACCTGCGATCCATGGATTACCTAAGGTGATGGGATGGCTTAGTGGTTAATTCCGGAGCGCAGAACGGCAAACCATGATTTATTCGACTATAGATAACGCAAATACAAATATTATTTCGATTTTAACACGATCAACATAACTAAAAAGCGCAAACATAGTATATGCTATATGTTTCGGTAAATAACGTCACAAACTTACCAAAATGCTAGTGACATGACGTGGGATTATGTCGTTCGCTAAACAATGCTGTATTGCAGATCTAATCGAATATATTCCTTCCTTGCACGTGCATACACAATGTCGAGCCATGTGGTGGTGGTCTTACGTGTATTTATCGTCGCTACCGGTTACCCACGTTCACTGTATATGTGCTAGTTTGATTGAATACCGCCACTTAAAGCGGAACATCTTCTATCTTTCGACTAGATTGATTACATAGCAGAACAGAACTTGATTCTACTTTGGACATGAACATTGCGTACATTGTCATCTATGCTACATAAACTAGAAGACATAGAAAACGTACACCTACATTCACCAATGCAACCCGGGTTCGATCCTCGGACCGGGAAGTATGTGAGATGGTACGGTGGTCGCCAGATAGGACATGTGGGGTTTCTTCGGGTATTCCGGTTTCCTCCCACACGAATGACCACATATACGCTTTCATCCGCGCTAACAAAAGTGATTAATATAAGTTGTTAGAACTTGCTTCGCAATCCTTGTAAAATAAATAAAGTTTAAACCTATATTATATGATTATTATTACATGAAAACGAAATACGAAGGATTCCATGAAAGATATATCACATCTTTATTACAAAGCACAAACTGAACAACTAAATATATTCCAAAATGTTTAAAACTATGTATTTATATAGTTATTGTTTTTCATGTAAATAGTTTAAAAACACACAGACGGATCTGTAGTCCAGTGGTAACACGCTGGACTGGTAATTCAGGGATTGCAGGTTAGACCCCCCGTCTGACCCTAATACAATTAACAGATGGGACATTAAACCGAGGTATATGAGCGACGCCTGCTGAAGAGATTAGTCATTTTAGATTTTTGGAGGATAGTGCAATGATACAGACAGAGACCCATTCCAGAGTCTCCTCTGGTTCTTTTACGTGCACGGTGTAAAGCACCGACATGAGACCTCGGTTTAACGTCCCGTCTGAAAGACTGTTAATTTTATTATGGTCAGACGGGGGATTGAACCTGCGATCCCTGGATTACCAGTCCAGTGTGTTACCACTGTACTACAGATCCGTCTAGCTGAGCCATGTTAGTAAACTAACAGTCTATCAGTCTGGATTTGAAACTAATTTACCTTTAACATATGCCTGTAACATTATCTTGTTCTCAATGCCTACTACGTATATCGAGTTATACATTCAACTTTAAGATACAATTAAACGAAATATGACAAAACAAACACGAAAGGATAAAAGCATACTACATTGTGTATCTTCTGAAAGGATTTATAAAAGTGACATCCCAACTGTAAACGATACGGGTTAGCCAAAATAAGGCAAACATCAATAGGTAAAGAAAACACATCAGCAATATGTGCACTTCCGTGTAAGCGATTTCTTCCTCATCGTGTTTGAACTTATTTTTGGAAACCCCCTCCCTCCACCAAACTTAGTTTTGTGTATGCTTGACTGCTTGTCTATGCATTCTGCAGGCAGTGTTATCAGTTTTTCTATATACCTGTCGTTACTTGCCAAATTCTAACCGAGGCCTGCATAGTACACATTTCAATTTTAACTCTTTCAGCGCCGAATAAATTCAGAGCATGTGCAAACAACATAGATCCAGATCAGCCGCGGCGTAGCGCCGCATCTGATCAGGATCTATGTTGTTTGCTATTCGGATAGGTGCTTCAACACCACTGTCTGAAGAGCAATCAGCATATAGCCTGATCAGACGGCATGTTCTGTTCTGTCCGATCGGGTTCTCTACTTTGTTTACAAAGTCGCTTTTATGCGACATTGGCGGTGAAAGAGTTAATCTTAATAAAATAATAAAGAATAAAATGCTGTAAAGTATTTTGAAATCGTACCGCAATTTAAACACTGTCATGACGTCATACCTTTGTACTTGCAGTTTAATAATGGGCCACACGTTCTATCAACATTAGTAATTAGCCCTCCCTCCTCCCTCCTCAGTGAAATAACAACAAAAAAGCTAAACTGAATTGGCTTAGTTATATTTCATGTATATAATAACAAGTTTAGTCTGAAAATACTAAAGTGAAATTAAACAAAAAAGCTAAACTGAATTGGCTTAGTTATATTTCATGTATGTAATAACACGTTTAGTCTGAAAATACTAAAGTGAAATTAAACAAAAAAAATGAATTGGCTTAGTTATATTTCATGTATATAATAACAAGTTTAGCCTAAAAATACTAAAGAATAGTTCATAGTAAATGAATATATACATAACACCTGGTGTAGGTGTGTCCCCCCCCCCCCCACGGCGGGGAATGTCTGCCTATACTGTATTCTATACTGTAATTCTTTATAACTTCTTAGTATTAATTGTTACGTAATGCATATACTTATATAGAATTTTATCTCATACACTCGACAATAAACATAACTTTAATGCGCGCTACATGACCTTAGATGTCGATGCGCCGTAAAACACCATTCATTCATTCATTCATTCCTTTCAAAACTGTAATACACACACTATTTATTAAAAAGACGCTGGATTTTCCTGGGTTAATTTTATGTATAATATTTCAATTTTCCTAAACGTTGTAAATTTTAACAAAATAACATAATTTGGTTTGTTTGTTGTGATCTTTCGCATTATTCTATTGAAAAATAGATTGATAGACAGATATATAGATACACATCTGCTTTAAATATTTAACTTGATTTATTGTAGAACTTAAAATTTAGGTTAAACTAGTAAAAGTATAGGGAGAAGCTATATAAGTTTTCTTTCGTTCTAATCCCTTTCAGTCTACTGCTGTTAATTTATATGTAAAATGTTCATTTCTTGATTACATGTACAAATACTGAAATAAATAACGTTTAAACTAAACACTTTCAGTCTACTGCTGTTAAATTATATGTAAAATGTTCATTTCTTGATTACATGTACAAATACTGAAATAAATAACGTTTAAACTAAACACGTTCAGTCTACTGCTGTTAAATTATATGTAGAATGTTCATTTCTTGATTACCTGTACAAATACTGAAATAAATAACGTTTAAACTAAACACGTTCAGTTTACTGTTGTTAAATTATATGTAAAATGTTCATTTCTTGATTACATGTACAAATACTGAAATAAATAATGTTTAAACTAAACACGTTCAGTCTATTGCCGGTAGATTATATGTAAAATGTTCATTTCTTGATTACATGTACAAATACTGAACTAAATAATGTTTAACCTAACAGTTAGAACGAGGAAGCTTGGCACAGCTTACGTCATTAAATCAGTGAACCATTACCAACGTCAGTCAAGGAAAAGTTTTATAAAAGCTAGTTTTAGCTTCCTACACTGTAAAACCAAGTGTTTAGATTCTAAACACATAACTAAACACCCCAGTGTAACACTTTGTAAACGTGTAATAGTGTTTAGTTAAAACGTGTTTAGTTAGCTTAAACGACATGTTTAGTTTGTAAACAATGTGTTTAGTTAATAAACACATTCAAGTGTTTAGTTAATAAACACATTCAAGTGTTTAGTTAATAAACACATTCAAGTGTGTTAATAAACACATTCAAGTGTAACACTTTGTAAACACCTAAACGTGTTTAGTTCATATAAAACTAAACATAGTGTTTAGAAAATAAACACTTATAAGTTAAACACTTCCAATAAACACATAGATACGTTTAGTTAGCAATATAAAAATGCTGTTTATTACAATAAAGGCATTGTACATGTCTTTTATGGAGCACAAACAACACAATTTGTTCCATTCTGGAAGTAACATGTTGATATCAACTGCGGTGGAATAGCAAGTCGCGAGAGATCACGCGATATTTCCAATTCTAACATGACTTGTATTTTGTTCTAATGAACAAAGAACAGATCTACCGTTGTAAAATCTGCAATATACCAAGTTTTTAATTGTTTACGAAGTGACAGGGGGCGTGGCTAAATTTTAAAAATATTTATTAATATTGTTCACGATTATACATTATTCTGCCAACGTGAACTATTAATACATGCATTTATTATTATTTGAATAAAAATATTAATAAATTCTGGCTAATATTGAAAATTAGCATTAGATTTTTAGAAAATCTTTATTTCAGGGAGGAAATTTGTAAAGCCATCAGCCAAATCACGGAAGAGATAAATTAGGCAAAACGCCGACAAAGTAACACACACATTTCGTCGTTCGTAGCATTATATTGGGTCATGTTTGAATGGAAATAATATTTGTCTTGCCGTGGTATATCGGCGAATATCTACGTCCTGCGTGGTTAATTCCTACGCATCAGAACTCCCAACCGTGGTTTACTCGCCCCGATATACCACGGCAAGACAAATATTATTTCCTAAATATATCATTAAACTTGATTAGCGATGGCTTTCTGCAAGTCTGTAGAAAACTTCCTAAATTTAGCACTTTTTTGTCCTGTGTAGGGGGTCAGATCCAGCAGGTGGGTTTGGAGCAACCCTAGAAGTTGCGAGTACATCCGCGGGTACTCTAAGTCAAACACGTAATACACTGCCACAAGCATTAAAATTGCAGTGTTCCCACTTATTGAGCAGCAGTATATATATACGCCATCACCAACAATATATTGTCCTTTAACCTGTCCGTTAGTTTTCATAATAAATATTTTCGGGGGCGCTAGTTTCTTTGAATGGAGTGCATTAGATACCTCGTCATCAGGAACATCCTGAAACAATCAAATACAGTGTATGATTCATAGTGTTGACAATTAGTTATTGCAACATGAGTCATGACTAAAACCATGAAACAAATGCTAATCATTCAATTAAGCTAGAAATGTATTATATACATGAAGATATATTCTATTTCAGACATTAACAAATCACTTCTTCACAGCAAGGGCGTGAAATAAACACTTTTCTATTCATGTATACTCTTGTCACTAGTGATGTATTTTTAACATTAGAGATCAGGTGTCATCCTCTTAATTTTGATACTATGCTGTATGAAAGTGTGGGACACCAATTTGAGTTTGTATGGCCAACCCTCACAGTGCCAGCACTGATAATACAGTGGATTGACCTGAATATCACCAGTCTATATCAACTGGGCTCAGTCGGACACAGTTGGGTACTACATGATAATCCTCCTGGCTGAAACATCCTCAGTTTATACAAATTTATTTTAGCTTGATTGCAAAACAAGTTCTTAAACTTATATTAATCACTCTCGAGACCTCATTCCTGATGGAATCCATCGCCACGAGGGAGAGAGAAGAGGAAACATGGAATTTAAATGCCTTGCCTAAGGACACAACTTTAAATGCCTTGCCTAAGGACACCATCGTAACGGCTCCAGCGTGGCTCGAACTCCGGACCGTTCGCACCTGAAGCAAATGCGCATCCACTGAGCTCGCATCCACTGCGCTACCACGACTTCCAGTCTGAGGCATATAGTCCAGACATCACGGGCGTAAGTTTAATATGCATGTACCTCTTTCATTTCTACCACAGACTGAGATTTCTTTCCCTTTCCCCGGTCGAACCGAGACTGATCGTCCATATATACAACCGCTTCCATAAGTCTGTCTTTAGGATTCTGAAAATATAGATTATATGAAAATATCTGTAGTACACGTTATAGGCATTAGGACATTCATAATTATTTGCTTCAGGTGAATGGTGTTGCCAGTAACAGATATTAAACATGTTGATTGTGTCAGTTCTAAGTGAACACATGACATGGATATTGTTGTTTGTGTCAGTTCTAACCGAACACATGACATGGATATTGTTGTTTGTGTCAGTTCTAACCGAACACATGGCATGGATATTGTTGTTTGTATCATCACTAACCGAACACATGGCATGGATATTGTTGTTTGTGTCAGTTCTAACTGAACACATGACATGGATATTGTTGTTTGTGTCAGTTCTAACTGAACACATGACATGGATATTGTTGTTTGTGTCAGTTCTATAATTTGATTTTTTTCTAGCAGACCGAGCCCTCGCATATTATAATTGTTTCTTACCTCCGGAGGCTCGTAACTGGCCGTCTTTTCCACAGCTTCACATAGCTTTGGAAGAGTAGAGAGCAAGTTGTCGTAGTGTTTCCCACCAATCAGAGTCTTGAAGTCGGCCATCACCTGCAGATAAAATAGGAAACCATTTACTAAGGGGTAAAAGACAAGATGCATACTTACTCATATTTGTTTTGTGAATACATAATCCATGGACTCAATTTGCAAAATAATACATATACATAAATTGTCCTCGACAGTGCATAGTGTGATCATGCCCTCAATTGAACAAGAGGAATAGCATATTGTACGCCACTGTACTGTCAATATGATTGATTGTAGCAGGGATGAATAAACTTATCAGAATTTTCAAAACATGACATTTTTTGCCCCTAGTCGCTGAAGTATGACAGATAAAGCAATGCGCATGTCAAGTTTCGTTCAGACAGACAAGGTAAATATTTACAGATGTATGTACTTACATACAGACAGACAGACGGACGGACGTGGTTTCGCCTATATTTGGTTGTACAGAGAATATCAATCAGTGCACGAAAAAATGATGTTTCATGAAAAGAAAAATGAATAAGATTTTTGTTATTTATGCTGACGTGTACAGCTGTCATTGTGCATATTATTTGACAAGAGTAACTTTGGTTTTAAACAGATTCATGTACTTACATATGAACCCTCCTGGTAACAGGGTATCTGCTCAAGGATTGAAGCAATATGGCCATCGGGCTGGGCCTTGATGAATTCCTGATTATTGCAGAAAGTTTCTCTCAGGAGGGTTTTAACGTGCACCGCTGACCGCTGGGGTTTCGCCCACTCGGCACAAAGCTGGGTCATGTGACTGTCGTAATCTTCTGCCGACAGTCGCCGGCCCTCCAGGTCAAAAGACGCCTCCCGGATGACTACCCGCTTCTTAGCTGGGGGAGGTGTGCTATCTCCAGTGGCAGCAGGTTGACTTCTTTTCTTTGCTTTCCACCGCATGTGGCGTATCCTTTGTGATAAGTTGTTTGTGAATAGGCTCTGGAAATGAACAATGCAACTAATTAGGCCACCCTTAAAATATATTTTGTTTCCCCATTACCTACATACATCTATGCTGGTACTCGCCACTCCGGATGTTAATGTGTTTAGTAGGCAATATAATAATTGCTTGACATGTGAGGTTTATAACAACACTTTTTAACACACTGAACAATTTGTGCAATACATTGCCACCTTATGTATACCCCCCCCCTCTTGGTCCTGGTGTCATGGGGGATTTGAAATCTGAAAGGGCGCTTTCATTAATCCCCCCTCACTACAGCTAAATTATTTTTTATTTGCACCACTCAGTAATCTAATACATCCATTCGGTATGGCCAATGTTACAAAGAATGCATCCATAACGCATACTATACATACCCACTCGTCGTTGCCCTCATGCTTTATGCATGGATACTCGACAACCATCCGTCTTCCAATACAGTTATACTCCTGTCTGCTGGATATGTCAGGAAAATGCTCCAGTAAGTATGCTGCCGCCTCCAGCACCATCACGCTCCATACGTTACGTGCCGTCCCCTCACTCAAGCACTTGCCCACACGGGAGGAAAACTGCGGGAGGGGTGTGGCCATGTTCACTCGGCGACCTATATGTATAAATAACATCTCAAGTTAATAATAATTCTGTTATCAGTATTACACACTGATCCTCAAATGCTGTATTTATATATCAAATCAAAATAGTTACTACTCGTACATGTTAATATATTTACTGTACATTTACAGCTTGTAAATTCTGCAAAGTCAGATACAGTCTCACATGTCTGTAGTCAGATCACAAAAGCGCTTATGCTGGTTGCAGTACTTGCTATTTATATGATTGCAATTAAAATATGTCCAAAGTGAGTATCATGATGCATAATAATAATCTGCTTGCTTTTGCTTTATAATTTATCCGATAATTCATTTAAAGCTACATCGTATAAAAAAATAATGTAGCAATGCTACTACACATACTTCCATTATAATTGGAATAACTCTTTTCTGTTTGTAAACAGTGGGTTTATAGCAATATAACAAACTGCCCTGAGAGAGTGGAGAGTAGGATCAGGTGTCCATGTGACAGTGTGATATCCTGCTCATAACAAAGAAACCATGCAAGATTTACCTGCAGCTGGTGATGACGGACGGCTACATATAGAATCTGGTGTTCCTGTCGCGTCAGCATCTATGCAGATGGGTCGCTTTGGTGTGACCGGTTGACAAGGTTCAGGACTAGGCTCATTGTTTGCTGTAGCTGGCATTTCTGATACTGGACCAACGCAGGTGCGTTCTGTCCAATGTTCTCCATCTTGTAGTAGAAGAAGTATTTCTCCACGCACAGCCTCCAGAATGTCATCATCATCGATCTCAGTACCATCTGATTCCAAAACAGCAGTTATTGGTCCAGTTAAAGCTAGCTTCACAGAACCTTGATAAATAAAAATATACATAATATTATATGTTAGTCAATCTATGGAGTTTTACACATTACAAATTAAGATATCCTAGATAGTTAGATAATCATACACTCATGTGTGCTAGTCAGAATTTGAAAACGCAGTATCATTATTATTTTTCATACTCGACCGAAAATCAGAACATGGGTGAATTCTCCCTTTGACAAAGTCATGGGTGAATTCCCCATTTGACAAAATATTCAACACTAGACTTGAAATACATATGTATATTTACCTAATCGCGTTAAATCTTCGATGGTCTTCACATTTTTTTGGTCCCCCTCGATGCACTCCAGATCTTGAAGAAAGTCATGCTACTGGAATTGATTACTGTACATTTAATGCTCTACAACTATATTGCCACACATGTGATTATGTTAAATGCAAGTACATACATGGTGTATCTATATATATTATTATCAACACATGCTAAATATAAAATGACTGTATTGCCACAAGCAATCTGCAAGAAATGTATTTCTGACAGCCTTGTACTCTAGCCAATAGCCCTGGTCACTGGTACATGTATCTGATTGAGCTTGCTCAATTGTCGAGTCTTCGCCTGGTCGAGTCCTTACACAGCTTTACTCGTCCGGAGTGAACTCAACTCACTTGAGAGCGGAATGTTGCACCCCTGAGCGAGCCCTGTCTGCCACGAACCACAGCGGCATGGAGTACAGCGGGAGTCAATAGTAGTACTGTATCCGAAGTCTTATCCATGCTGCTATGCTGCCCACTCCGGGAGAGGCAAGGTCTAGTGTGCCAGCATCGCACTCCTCTGTGGAGATTTCACGATGGCCAGAAGTGTATATTGGGGTGTCGCGGTATATTGCAATATTAAGATCCGAGATAAAATTTAATACCGGTATTGCGCGGTATTTATCTACTGTGTTGAGTTCTTAAAGATGTCCAAATAAATTTCGCAGTTATATTTCTTTTCATTTTATTTGGTCGATGTTAAAAGCCGGGTCATGAGGGATGGCATCGGTTTTTCATATCTTCAGAGATATGATTATTTTCAAGTTGAATTAAATTGATCCATTGTTTACCCATAGTTTGTTGTGACTATTTGAACTTACATGCAAGGTGTGTGTTTGTCTGTTACATACATGTATATCTGATTGGAGCTATGTGAACTTACATGATGATGCAAGGTGTGTGTTTGTCTGTTACATACATGTATATCTGATTGGAGCTATGTGAACTTACATGATGCAAGGTGTGTGTTTGTCTGTTACATACATGTATATCTGATTGGAGCTATGTGAACTTATGATGATGCAAGGTGTGTGTTTGTCTGTTACATACATGTATATCTGATTGGAGCTATGTGAACTTACATGATGCAAGGTGTGTGTTTGTCTGTTACATACATGTATATCTGATTGGAGCTATGTGAACTTACATATGATGATGCAAGGTGTGTGTTTGTCTGTTACATACATGTATATCTGATTGGAGCTATGTGAACTTACATGATGCAAGGTGTGTGTTTGTCTGTTACATACATGTATATCTGATTGGAGCTATGTGAACTTACATGATGCAAGGTGTGTGTTTGTCTGTTACATACATGTATATCTGATTGGAGCTATGTGAACTTACATGATGCAAGGTGTGGTTTGTCTGTTACATACATGTATATCTGATTGGAGCTATGTGAACTTACATGATGCAAGGTGTGTGTTTGTCTGTTACATACATGTATATCTGATTGGAGCTATGTGAACTTACATATGATGATGCAAGGTGTGTGTTTGTCTGTTACATACATGTATATCTGATTGGAGCTATGTGAACTTACATATGATGATGCAAGGTGTGTGTTTGTCTGTTACATACATGTATATCTGATTGGAGCTATGTGAACTTACATGATGCAAGGTGTGTGTTTGTCTGTTACATACATGTATATCTGATTGGAGCTATGTGAACTTACATATGATGATGCAAGGTGTGTGTTTGTCTGTTACATACATGTATATCTGATTGGAGCTATGTGAACTTATGATGATGCAAGGTGTGTGTTTGTCTGTTACATACATGTATATCTGATTGGAGCTATGTGAACTTATGATGATGCAAGGTGTGTGTTTGTCTGTTACATACATGTATATCTGATTGGAGCTATGTGAACTTACATAATGATGCAAGGTGTGTGTTTGTCTGTTACATACATGTATATCTGATTGGAGCTATGTGAACTTATGATGATGCAAGGTGTGTGTTTGTCTGTTACATACATGTATATCTGATTGGAGCTATGTGAACTTACATGATGCAAGGTGTGTGTTTGTCTGTTACATACATGTATATCTGATTGGAGCTATGTGAACTTACATATGATGATGCAAGGTGTGTGTTTGTCTGTTACATACATGTATATCTGATTGGAGCTATGTGAACTTACATATGATGATGCAAGGTGTGTGTTTGTCTGTTACATACATGTATATCTGATTGGAGCTATGTGAACTTACATATGATGATGCAAGGTGTGTGTTTGTCTGTTACATACATGTATATCTGATTTGAGCTATGTGAACTTACATATGATGATGCAAGGTGTGTGTTTGTCTGTTACATACATGTATATCTGATTGGAGCTATGTGAACTTACATGATGCAAGGTGTGTGTTTGTCTGTTACATACATGTATATCTGATTGGAGCTATGTGAACTTACATATGATGATGCAAGGTGTGTGTTTGTCTGTTACATACATGTATATCTGATTGGAGCTATGTGAACTTACATATGATGATGCAAGGTGTGTGTTTGTCTGTTACATACATGTATATCTGATTGGAGCTATGTGAACTTACATATGATGATGCAAGGTGTGTGTTTGTCTGTTACATACATGTATATCTGATTGGAGCTATGTGAACTTACATATGATGATGCAAGGTGTGTGTTTGTCTGTTACATACATGTATATCTGATTGGAGCTATGTGAACTTACATATGATGATGCAAGGTGTGTGTTTGTCTGTTACATACATGTATATCTGATTGGAGCTATGTGAACTTACATATGATGATGCAAGGTGTGTGTTTGTCTGTTACATACATGTATATCTGATTGGAGCTATGTGAACTTACATATGATGATGCAAGGTGTGTGTTTGTCTGTTACATACATGTATATCTGATTGGAGCTATGTGAACTTACATATGATGATGCAAGGTGTGTGTTTGTCTGTTACATACATGTATATCTGATTGGAGCTATGTGAACTTACATATGATGATGCAAGGTGTGTGTTTGTCTGTTACATACATGTATATCTGATTGGAGCTATGTGAACTTACATGATGCAAGGTGTGTGTTTGTCTGTTACATACATGTATATCTGATTGGAGCTATGTGAACTTACATATGATGATGCAAGGTGTGTGTTTGTCTGTTACATACATGTATATCTGATTGGAGCTATGTGAACTTACATATGATGATGCAAGGTGTGTGTTTGTCTGTTACATACATGTATATCTGATTGGAGCTATGTGAACTTACATATGATGATGCAAGGTGTGTGTTTGTCTGTTACATACATGTATATCTGATTTGAGCTATGTGAACTTACATATGATGATGCAAGGTGTGTGTTTGTCTGTTACATACATGTATATCTGATTGGAGCTATGTGAACTTACATATGATGATGCAAGGTGTGTGTTGTCTGTTACATACATGTATATCTGATTGGAGCTATGTGAACTTACATATGATGATGCAAGGTGTGTGTTTGTCTGTTACATACATGTATATCTGATTGGAGCTATGTGAACTTACATATGATGATGCAAGGTGTGTGTTTGTCTGTTACATACATGTATATCTGATTGGAGCTATGTGAACTTACATATGATGATGCAAGGTGTGTGTTTGTCTGTTACATACATGTATATCTGATTGGAGCTATGTGAACTTACATATGATGATGCAAGGTGTGTGTTTGTCTGTACATACATGTATATCTGATTGGAGATTTTGAAATAGAAACTTGACATTATGAAACATGTTCTAGTCGATTATTTATTATTATTTATATATTGTTATTTTATTCAGTGTGTTGTTGTTTTTCTAGTTAATAAATACTGTTGAATGAGATAGTGTCTTAAAATGTGTGTAAAATAATCCATATCATCTTATTAAATACTCTTAATAGAAAACATATAATCATAATGCAAGACAAATGCATGGGGAAATGATATAATGAAATATTTCGTGATCAAATTAAAATCGTAATTATTTTATAACATATCTCAATATATCGCGATATGGGTTGCTGATATCGTGGCACCCCTAGTCTGCACTATACATGTCTGAACTACAATGTAACTGTTTTTTACAAGTATTCTGCTCTGTGTGAATACTGATTGATCACATGCCACTTTCCTTGATACATGTACAGCATCAGAGGCCATTTTGAAAACAACGTGTTTTGCGTCTTTATCAAGAACTGTCCCGATGTCTCCAGTTCAAAAGCCAAAACGTGACTATTAAAATCGACAATGGACATCAATTCCATTATCAAATATTTGACATCATCTTTGATCACAATGGCATGAAGCTGTCCAAAACTTGGTACATCCCCAACATAGTCTACCACTAAGCAACATCCAGTCTTGTAACTGTGTCCATGTATGGTAATTTGTTTTGCCCTATATACGGTTGCCACGTCATCTGCTCTCAAATTTGCTGCAGCTTGAAATTCCATAACTAAGTTGGGAAAATCATCATCAAACACAATTTCTGTCCCCTCTGATACAATGTCTCCTGAATATAAAAAGTTATCAGAAGGCTGTCCAGCAAAATTTGTTTGCTTATGGCACATGTATTTTTGATGTTTAAAGCTCAGTGTTTTTGGAAGGTTTTTGAAACACTTGAAGTTTTTTGTCTTAAAGTATCCATGCTTTCCTTCAAAGCGCATACACCAATGATTGCGCAGTGGCCCATACTTGATCATCTGTGATGGGAGATGAACAAGGTAGTGCATCTTTGGAATCACATATACCTTGGGATACAATCTAGCAAACCCGTGATTGTGGTCATTGATCAGCTTTGCCAGTTGGCCAGAAGTTGTTCGATCGCAACAAGGACTAGTCGCAAGAATTGTAATCTGGATGAGCCGAACAAAGTTTTCCCATCTAGAGTCTATTTCGGGAACTTTTGCTCCAACAATAAATGGTAAAGTCATACAGAGCGTGAGCATAGCAGCTGATGTCTGCTTGATTTTCCCATCTCCGCTGATATGCTGAGCGTCTATTTTTTCTGGTTTTGATCCAGACTCCAGATAGCCATACACGAATGACAACAATCTTGCATTTAACCACCTCAGAGTAAAGTATTTTTCTATGTGCACAAAATGGTAGAGCATAACTCGAAGCTCATATGGCACAACACCTTCAAGTAGAAGGTGCATGGGGTCTTGTACCATGCCAGAACAAATCGAAAACCCTGGTATGTCAATCAGAACACTTGCAGAGTTGATACCCCACAGTTTGCTCCAGTATTGGCGAGATTCCCTGGTTAAGTGACTGAGGGTGTCACATCGTTCTCGGTGTTCATCATCACTTCTCATCTTAAAGTCACTCTCATAAAATTTCAATTTCATCTCCTTTCCTGATGCAATACAGTTTCGACATGCCTTAAGAGCAAAAGCAACACCTTCCTTAAAGCCACCCAACCAATTTGCTGCTAGTGTATCACATGCAGACATGACAAGTGTGCCCTTAATATTGTGAACATTGTCGTTGATCTCCATGGCCACACCATCTATAGATAGTGCTTTCACAGTGTTCACAAAGTCTTTCAACAAACCTGAGTGCAGATTTCTCACATCACGAGTTTTTGCAACAGCGATCAGCTGAATACATGTTAAGCGTGATCTGTATTCCGGTGGTATATTACCCAAGGTGAAGTAGAATAGAGATAACTTGTGTTTTTTCGTGTGTGCCCCAATGGGATTGACAATTTCAATATCATCTGTATTCATGATGATCTGAAGAGCATTTTCATCATGCATAAACAATTCATGATCTGCAAGATATGAACCATCACAAACATCATGCATCAATGCACCACGAGATTTGTGGCTTGTTTGAATAAAGTGTCAGACTTCTGGTAGTGACAGAAACCGTTGTAGATTTTCCTTAAATGGCACAATGTATCCTAGTTTGGGTTTGGAAACGAGTTTCCCTCCCATTGTAGCAAACCTCGTACCCAACATTACTGCTTCGGGTTTTAGAAGATGGTACTTTTCACTGTAAAACTTGTCTCTCCTCTGTGTTGTGCTTAGCAATTCCACAAATGAGTCTGTATCAATGTTAGCCAGAAGATCTCTTGGAAGATGTTGATCCTCCAGCGCAGTTTGTACTCTATGTCTATATAAGTCTAAATGTTGCTTGAGTAACACCGATGTTGTGAGCAAAACATCATCAACTGCTCTTTGTGTCATATTATGATCAGCTTCTAAGGCAAGACAATACTTCCCCATGTATAATTGTTGCTGCTCATCCGTAGTCAACTGATGATACAGTGGATCTACATGCTCACCAACTTCATCATCATCAACATTCATATCACCATCAGCACCGTTTATGACAGCCTCAATTTCATGATCGAACACTCTATGCTTTCTACTAATGTGTGTTTTAAAAGCGCCCCATGTTTTTGTTGTATATGGGCAATTTGAATAGCCACAGTACACAATAAAATTTGGGTCGTGTCTATGAGATCGCACAACATGTGTAACAAAGCCGTCATAGTTATCTGAACTGAAACAACACATTGCACATCCAAACATTGTTCCAGGCTGCATCACGGCGTGAAGAGTTTTCGGCGAGAACGTGTTTTCACCTTTTCGGCGAGAACGTGTTTTCACCTAACTGCTGGGGAATTTTGCGTGTAAATGATACATTAACACTGTTATTAAATTTAGTTTTCGTTATTTATATTGTTTTGCAAAAAATAACTGTTGTTTACATACGTTTGTTCACGCTGTAGGCAATTTCCAGTTAGGTGAAAACTGGTCATTCCGGATTACTGGGAGCAAGGTGACTCCGTTGTATACTTTTCTCAAAAATTAACAATCGATGTTTATGAATGAGTCAAAATGTTGTCTATTCGGTCACTTGAACTAGTTTACAGTGTATGACCATTAAACATCTATAAAGAATCCGATATGTACTATATCGCCGGAAACCAGTAACGCCGGGATACCCCACCCACACTTTTAGACTGTAGCAGAGCCAGCTCAAATCAGAATTTATACCAATTCAGACCTAATACATCACAACATTAATGCATTACTAGTAATATCAATACACCATGTATATATATACTTCACATATACACACTTAATGGCAATACCTGTTTAACGAGCGGAAATGTCTGCAAATGATGCTGGCTTCGATATCACGTAATGGCTGCTTCCAACCGACTCGACGCATGCGCTCTAACAGCATAGTAAAAAAACGCGCGAAATATTTAAACGTTGTGTTTAGATCTGCACCTGAGGAAAGTAAACATTACGTTTACCCTTAGTGACCGTAACGTTTAGCAAAACTCAAAACACACCAAAACACATTTGCTCGCAAATATATCTGAAATTTGAAAATACATGTACTCTATAAAGCAATGCCAGATGCAAGTTGTAACAAGGCTATGTACAAAAACGATTCTATAAAGAAACATATATAACAATAATAAATTCTAACAGATTGTAAATATAACTAGATTTCTTAAAACTGTATCAACTTTATATCTATGAACATTCATATTATTTGGAATAACAGTGATGCATTTACAGTCTCGCTTACATACATATTAATGCTTAAACTCAATAATTTTATGGCATATATAAACATTATGTTTATGCTATAAACACATCATCAACTATGTTATAAACATAACGTTTATGGTTTATAAACGGATATGCATGGTACGTGTTTAGAAATTAAACGTATAAACATATAACTAAACGCATGAAACGTTTCTACCTAAACACCTGGATTTACAGTGTGTTAGATACTGCTGGTGATCAGTGTTACACGACTCTATTATGTAAACTGCATAGTTAGATACTGCAGGTGATCAGTGTTACACGACTCTATTATGTAACCCTGTATAGCTAGATACTGCTGGTGATCGGTGTTACACGACTCTATTATATAAACCTGTATAGTTAGATACTGCTGGTGATCCATGTTACACGACTCTATTATGTAAACCTGTATAGTTAGATACTGTCAGCGATCAGTGCTACACGGCTCTATTATGTAAACCTGTATATTTAGATACTGCTGGTGATCCGTGTTACATTGCTCTATTATGTAAACATGTATAGTTAGATACTGTCAGCGATCAGTGCTACACTGCTCTATTATGTAAACCTGTATAGTTAGATACTGCTGGTGATCCGTGTTAGACGACTCTATTATGTAAACCTGTATAGTTAGATACTGCTGGTGTTCCGTGTTACACTACTCTATTATGTAACCCTGTATAGCTAGATACTGCTGGTGATCGGTGTTACACGACTCTATTATATAACCCTGTATAGCTAGATACTGCTGGTGATCGGTGTTACACGACTCAATTATGTAACCCTGTATAGCTAGATACTGCTGGTGATCTGTGCTACACGACTCTATTATGTAAACCTGTATAGCTAGATACTGCTGGTGATCGGTGTTACACGACTCTATTATGTAAACCTGTATAGTTAGATACTGCTGGTGATCGGTGTTACACGACTCTATTATGTAACCCTGTATAGCTAGATACTGCTGGTGATCGGTGTTACACGACTCTATTATGTAAACTGTATAGTTAGATACTGCTGGTGATCGGTGTTACATGACTCTATTTTGTAAAGGTATAGTTATGTACGGCGAGTGTTCGGTGTTGCACGACTCTATTATGTAAACCTGCATAGATATATACGGTGAGTGATCGGCGCTACACGACTCTATTATGTAAATATGTATAATTAGATACGACGTGTGATGAGTGATACACGACTCTATTTTGTAAACCTGTATAGTTATATACTGCTGGTGATCGGTGTTACACGATTATATTATGTAAACCTATACAGATATATACGGCGAGTGATCGGTGTTACACGACTCTATTATGTAAATATGTATAACTAGATACGTGTGATGAGCGATACACGACTCTATTTTGTAAAGTATACTTAGTTAGGGCTAGTGGTCGGTGCTACAAGACTCGCTGTTCTTATACCAGTATGTAAACATTGTATACCTATATACTGCAAGTGGTCGGTGCTACACGACTCATCATTCTTATAATACTATATAAACATTGTATATCTAGATACTGCGAGTGATCGGTGCTACTCGACTCACTATTCGTATGCCGGAAAATGGAACACATCTCAATCCGGAAAATCGTGCCAGATTTGGACCTCTCAATATCCCAATAAGCACGAGATATTTCTGGATTCTCAGTTCCCGGATGGCACCGTCAATGATGCATTTAACTACTGCAGAGATCCTAATGATGAGGGATTCCTATGGTGTTTTACAACCGACCCTGGCACAAGATCAGAAGCATGCTTCTTTGAGTGTAAGTATTGGTTCATACAACTTTATGTTAGCCAGGTTGAGAAACAAGTTTTTACCTCAATAGCATAATCGTTGTTGAGAAATCAGTGACGTAACGGAGAGATAAGAGACAACGTGAATTTATGAGGGATAGAGAAGAGGCAACGTGGATTGATGTGACGGAGAGATAAGAGACAACGTGGATTTATGAGGAATAGAGAAGAGGCAACGTGGATTGATGTGACGGAGAGATAAGAGACAACGTGGATTTATGAGGGATAGAGAAGAGGCAACGTGGATTGATGTGACGGAGAGATAAGAGACAACGTGGATTTATGAGGGATAGAGAAGAGGTAGCGTGGATTGATGTGAAGGAGAGATAAGAGACAACGTGAATTTATGAGGGAGAGATAAGAGGCAATGTGGATTTATTCGGAAGAACAAATACACAACGTGGATTTATGAGGGAGAGAGAAGAAGCAATGTTGATGTATGAGGTAGAGGAAAGTGGCAACGTTGATGTATGAGGGAGAGAGAGAGAGAGAGGAGGCAGCATATAATTACGTGTACTACCTTACGGACACCACCACTGTTTTTCTGGGGCACTCGAATTCACAACATTTCGTTTACATTACAAGGCGGATACAGGATCCATTAACCACGGCAAATACTGACATACAACCGGTAACAACTATGTAAATACATGTATCTTATCGCTCATTAAGCGGCCATATCAGCATTAATCCCTCATGAGCTTCGAACAACCTTCGACATCTCGTTCCCGAGGTGGACGCATTAACCACTACGCCACGTAGATTGTAGTGATAATCTGAATGTAAAATGTGTGTATACTCTTCAATATTGGAAGACAAATAAGTATTCTAAATGCATGTTATCTTTTTGTCTCCAGACAAATTCCAGGTTGCTGACGATGTACCAGCGGTGAATGAATTATCTAAGGTATTTCACTGTGCGAATGGCGATACAGTGCCAAGGAGATATCGATGTAACGGCATACCAAACTGCGCTGACGCTTCAGACGAGACGCATTGTGTACGAGAAGGTAACACGAGTATTAGTGCCATTCTGTTCTGGATAATATCTGTATTAATTTCTGTATTATATTGATATAACATGTCAACAGTAACCTTGATATTACAGTTCCGGTCAAATATTTACACATTTGAAACTTCTATGAAAACAACATAAATGAGCAAAATTCTAAATTTAGGAACATTTATTTCTTTGGCTACAAATAAAATAACCTATTTGAATTACATGAAGTTAATTTGATGGATATCTCCTGCTAATATGCTAATAGTTTATACAAATTGATTTAATTTATTTTGGCTCGATTGCGAAACAAGTTATTACAACTTATATTAATCACTCTCGAGACCTCATTCCTGATGGAATCCATCGCCACGAGGGAGAGAGAAGAGGCAACGTGGATATTTAAACGCCTTGCTTAAGGGCACAATCGTAACGGCTCCAGCGGGGCTAATATGATATTTTATTTCTGAATTCCAATAGGCTCAACAGCCCATGAGGACATATACATGCATACTTTATGGCAAACAGTGATAATAGCATAAATTATATAAATACTTGTACAATGTACATATATATCAAACATAAAGAAATATAGAGTTGTTCAAATTTGGAGACGGTTATACGTATTCATGATCATATTTTACATATTGTATGCATACATTTACAGTAATTACTCACATTTTAAATATTGCTATATTGCTATATTGTAGCATTTACTATAATAGTATAATGTTCCAGGTTATTTATATTGCTTAGCTGTTCATTCGCTATTTAAATTTTCACTATAACTAATAATAAATATACTTTTTTAAATGAAACCAATATGACGTTGACCTTAAATGAAACGAAACAGAAAGACCAACAAATGGTTTCCTAATGTGTAAGTTAGCCATTTAGCATCCACGCTCCCTAAAGTTTAAGATTCGGATGGTGTGCTAACTATTTAACACGTTAAGTAATACAACTTACATTTCTAGGGCGTTAGCTGAAAGTACCTGGAATATTACATGCCATTATTTGCTGCATACAGATTTTCATTTCGTTTTGCAAAAGCATTATGTATATACACACCTAATTTCCTAATTGTAGTCTGGCTTTCATTATTAATCAATTCTATAAACTTATACATATTTGGACGCCTCCAAAATTTCGCTGGAATATACTGACACCTTAAATCATTGTACAATGAGCATTCCATAACAAAGTGAAATTCATCCTCTATTTCATTACATATATAACAAACTCTTTCGTTTCTAGGTATACTTCTAGGTCTAGCCCATCTACCTGCCTCAATATGTAGTCTATGCGACGATACTCTTAATTTAGTAATTGACTGACAAACTTATTGATTGTAAAGTATTCTAAATATGGTTGAAATTTAAAGGAAGCAATAGTTCTATAAAATAGTGCCCTACTAGAATTGTCTAGCCTGTCATGCCAATTTTGAACAAATTGATCGGTAATTCTTTATCGAACAAGATATAAAAACAAGTCAATGTTTCCAACACTTTGCTGCAACCATGCATCGTTGAAACCAAGTGAGTTTAACAAGTCCTTTACCAAAGAACACCAATTCACCTTATTAGGGACACTCACTAAATCTCCTTTTAACATGTTATATACTAGCGATACATATTTATTTTCATTTAAATGTAAATATTTTATCCAGTATTTTATAACATTGCAAAATTGTTGACATTTATAAGTAACTCTTCCTAATTCTCCATACACAAAATCATTCTGTGTCGTTTTCTTAACTCCTAATAGCTTTTTGCAAAACTTAAAATGTACTCTTTCAATAGATAAATCCTTTGCAAAAGCACAAACTTCACTACAATAATTCATAATAGGTGCTACTACTTTGTCAAATAGATCTAATCGATGCTTAGGTGTTATATATGTAAATTTATATAAATATTTGTTTAACTTAAAAATTGCTTTTTGGGCTTGCCCAGCAAGTGTATTTTGTGCAGTACTTAATGACCCACCACTCGAGAAAACAATACCCATATATGTAAACTTATAAATTTCAATCTCTTGTCCCTCATAATAAAATATTACATTTCTAGGTATAGTACCACCTTTTTTAAATATCATCACTTTTGTTTGTGATACATTTACTCTCATTTTCCATGTTGTACAATAATCAGACAATAAATGCATATGTTGTTGCAATTCTACTGCTGAGTGTGCAAAGATAACTATATCATCGGCATACAGTAATAAAAATACCTTAAACATGTGAACTTCCATACCCTGAGCACCACTATGGATAAAAACATCTTCAAGATCATTTATACACATTGAGAATAAAAAGGGAGACAAGCACTCGCCTTGTCTGACTCCGATCATATCATATTTCATCACTAAGTGTATTCATATAATTAACTCGTGATTTTATTGAACTATACATGGATTTCATAATATTAATAATTTTCCCACGAAGTCCTAATTTTATTAACTTATACCATAGAGTTTCTCTAACTACAAAATCAAAGGCTTTCGAAAAGTCTACAAACAACGCATATAGTTGTTTCCCTTTGTTCAGCATGTGGTTTATAAGTCCATTTAATACAAATATATTGTCTACTGTACTCATATGCGATCGGAAACCAGTTTGTGCTTCAACATACACATTGTAATGTTCAGCCCAATTTCTAAGTCTATTATTTAATATACGTGAAAACAACTAAGTAAGGTAATTCCTCGGTAATTGTTCACACTTCCCTTTTTATGCAACGGAACAATATACCCTTCTGACCACTTTACAGGAAAATATCCAATAGCTCTCCTATAATGGAGGATAATAAAGAATATATATATCTATCTATTAAATAGTGTATGCAATGTAGGTGCTAATATATCTCTACCAACAATGAAAAATTCATTTAGCATATGATCGGGACCACCAGACCGGTTATTTTTTAACTGTTTAACCGCTACGTTTATCTCATCAACAGACAAAGAATCATTTAATTCACTAAACATAACTTTAAACTCATTATTTTTATATCGTTCATTAAAATATAAAACATCATCATCTGGTACAAAATATCTATCATTAGGATTATTTACAGATTTAAAATATTGTTCAAAGGACGACAATGGAATGTTTATTTTCTTAATGCCCGCGGACTCTTTCAACATATTCCAATATAATCTGGCATTTTTATGTCTCGCTTTAATAACTGTTGCCGTTTTTTCTTTGTCATAGTTATATCGACATTGCCTTAATATATGCTTGTACTCCGACCTAGATTTTACCATATTTATTCTATTAATATCACTCGGGTTATCTCTGAATTTATTCAATAGTCGTGAAAATACATATTTCTTTACACAACAATCATCATTATACCAGGGATTATCCCTTTCGTACAAATTTGTACTATTATTACCATCATTAGAATATACAGTATTCATAAACATAGGTGCTGCCACTTTTCCAACTATACTTTCAAACTGTTGTAAACAACTATCCATATCTGTATGAGAATAACAGGCAAGAATCTCGTTCGATAAAACATTAAAATCACGCGAGATATCCTCACTACTTAACTGCTCGAGAAAATCTGAACGTGCCTCATTTCTCCATGCATATTTAAAATCAACATGTTTCGTATTCTCTTTCGTAACACTTTCCGTACGTTCGTCCGTTTGAGATATACTGAAACTAAACATACAACTGATAAGACAATGGTCTGACAAAATGTTTGGGTCATTAATTTCAAATTGTTTTACATTATTAAACATTTCTGTTTTACATAATACGTAATCGATAACACTACAACCTCGATTATTTACAAAAGTATGCTTCCCAATGTGTGCATCTAAACCGGCTCTACCATTTAATATTCGGACTCCGGTCTGTTTACAAAAATCTAACAATAAAATACCATTATTGTTCACATGACCCTGGTCTTTAGAAAACCGTGGCATTTCTACATCAATAATATAGTCATCTGGAAGCATATCCATATGTTCAGTATTCTCATTTGAGACAAAGTCAGGTAATACAGAAGTGCGGGCATTGTAGTCACCGAATAGCGCATAGTAACAGTTACCATTACAATTGTTTTCAACATGTACAAGAGAATCCAATAACCTATCAAAAATACAATTTTCTAACATAGCTTGCCGACTGCTGTCATCGGGCAAAACGTAACTTAAACATATATATAAGTCTTTATCAATCGATAGTGTTTGGGCTGAAATTTTAACCCAAATAATGTCATCCTGGCTTGTAAAAAATAAAGTATCTTCAAATACAAACTCATTTCTTATATATATAATAATACCGCCAGAATTTTTCTTACTTGTATTTTTAATTAATGTTTGATGTAACACAAAAAACGAAAACCCTTCAACATTTAAATCGGAATAAGTATCAGTCCAGGTTTCAGTAAATAAAACAATATCATTTTGATCAAAATCATCTGTCAATAAATCTGATATTAATTTATTTGTTCGTTTTGTCGATAATCCTTGTATATTTAACAATGCGCATCGCAAGTTAACCTTCTCCACGTGATCCTATTTGTTGCCCTCCGTCACTGTGTCATCTCCATGTATCTCGTGCTGATGTCTATTTATAGAAACTGGGGAATTCCGGTCTCTGCTTGTTGACACACTACGGCCATACGGGTTTGATGAGTGTGTACGCCTAATACTGCGGTTTCGTGTACGAGAATCATGTGTAAAACCTTTGTTACTGTTTGACTCAGTCTCTGCACTGGATGTATTTATGGGGATGTTGATATGTGCACTAGATCTAAAGGGGGAATAATCCTTGCTTTGCAAATTCGTTTCATTGAGAGTTATGGTATTTGTGTCACAAGAATGGATTATACGAGTCGGAGTACTGTTTTCTGACACGGTAAGTGTTGCGCTTTCTGTCTGTCTTGGTATATATTGTGTAGCACTTTGTACTGGCAATGTAACACTTTGGGACGAGGACTGTTCATTTGGGGCTAAAGTAATCAGTGCCTCCTTTTGAGGGGGTAATGTATTTACAGTTGGTGTATGTAGGGGTAACGCTGACACTGTATAACTGTTTGTGGGGATATGTGTATCATGTGGGGAGTCATTTTCCTGTATATCTGGAACTCGGTGCGGGGGAATAAACACACTATATGATACACTCACTGCTGAAGCACTGTTGTTCTCTGCTGAAGTTTCTCCCCCCCCTGAGGCACTCTAAAAACGAGGTATTTTCAGGCGGGTTAGGAATGGTTACCTCGTTCAATGTTTGTACATGTAGCTGAGGTAGTACTACATTTAATGCCGTGTTTATTGCTGTACCAATTGGGGGTAAACTATTAATAGGTACACTATTCATCATGTGTTCGTTGTGTGGCCCATATCTCGCTAATTGATCACTTGGTGGCAATTGTGCCATGTTCAGCACTTGATGAGATTGGTTACTCACTGGTGGACCCAAGGGGGGATAACTGATTCCTGGATATGTCACATTGTTCACTAGCGGCACTGGTGGTCCTGTATACGGAAATTGCCCAGCACATACTTGTGCATATGTATTTGTTTACTGTCCATGGCTACGTACATTTTCAACTTGAGGCCCTTGTTAGTTCGAACTGTTCCTTTCTATCGGTGGTGGGTTAGCGGTATTCACCCATCTCGTTTGTGACAAGGGAAATGTTGATATTTGCTCTGGTTTCTGTACGTTTGATGAGGGTGCAGTGTTCACAAGGGGATACGCGGGTTGGACTTCTATTCGATCAATGTTATTTAGTCGGTTACCTCTGACGTAATAGTTCCACTGGGTGAACTCATCATGTATAACTCTGCCGTCAACAATCAGTTTGGCCGGATACACTATTTTCACTTTAGCTTGAGGATTGCGGGATCTCTGTCTGCTCTTTGTAGTTCGGCCATAATCTGGATCGTGCATCCTGTATCTCCTTTGGATAGTCCAGATCAATGGAAATACCTGGTACACCCCTGAGTCTGTTTACTCTGCTCATGATGTACTCCACATCTCCGAAATCGCGGATATTTACTATAATAGGCCTATTGTAGAACCCGGTGCCTGTACCTGTTTTACGGACTGGAGGCCTATGTGCACGGTTCATATATATATATATCTTTGTAATCAATGTCAAGTCGATTTTGTAGAAATTCACCTATGACTCTGAAACAGTCTTCATTTCGATTTTCAGGAAAACCTCTAAATATCAAATTATTTCTCCTTGATCTTGCGTCAAGATCGATAGATTTGTATGCAAGCGTACGCATCAATCCTGTCTGAGAATTGGTTACATTTACCACCTGACATAATTTCTCACTCACCTGCCCCATAGCGCTGTGAAAGTTCTGCATAGTTTTACCACAGTTTTCCTGCTCATTTTGAACTAATGTGATTTTATCAAACAAATGCACAAGTTTTTCATCCATTGTACCAGACACAAACTGATCTCTAGACGTGCACATTTGTGGATTTTTGCCTGATACCTCCATTTCCCGCTCAGTGAAAAAGTCATATCTGTTCGACACAGGTACACTATAGCTCATGTTCATTGTCATTTTACCTGTTCATTTATTCCTTTATTTCGTTATAGTTTTCCACCAGAATCTACGTTTTAATAGTCAACTTTCTCATTTTACTAGAATCTACGTTTTTAATGGTCAACTTTCTTATTTACACCAAATATTTAGATAAAACCTTCAATAACATTTCACACGTCAACACCGTCCGCCATATATACCTCTATATATACTAATTTGATGAATATATCATTCTAATATATATATACTAATTTGATGGATAGCTCATGTTTATATGCTAATACAATATTATATCTAGTATAATGTTCTCAATAGTTTAACTGAGATATATATGTTTGAATCGTACATCTTATTGTCATCTATTCTCGTAATAGTTTGTTTATAACGGCCAAACCATGTTTCTTGGCGAGGTAAGTGTAAATGTGTTTGTCAATGAAACATTTATTATTCATGGCCTAAGTCGTGGATGGAACAAACGTAGTATGATACTATCTGACAGAGTTGTATTGAGAGAATTTGATAATATTTTCAAACATCGTTTTGAAGAACAGATCACACATAATTCATGACACTCGTGTCAACTACTATGTATAGTAAAAGTAAATTGCACGTTTCTTGTTGAGCCACCTCTTTTAAACATCAGTACTTCCCAATTCATATCATTGGGGGACAAGGTGTGAGGCTTGTAAGCAATCGATAGCCATGATTTAGCTAGGAATCACTTATGAGGTTCTAACCTTCAACCTTGATGAAGAACTTATCTCGCAATCCAGCTAAAATAAATGTGCATAAACTAACCTTCGACTTTCCGCTCTGCAATAGTACATACACTACTATGTGTCTCCTATATGTACGGGCTAATACAAATGTTTGTTGGTGCCTTCTTGACCGAGTGGTTAGGGTCGTTGACTTCAAATCAATTGCCCCTCTTCGCTGCAGGTTCGAATCCCACTTGCGTGTCGAATTCTTGTGATTAAGCAATCCAGCTAGCTAGCGGAAGGTCGGTTGTTCTACCCGGGTGCCCATCTGTGCCTGAAATACTGCTTCCACCAATAACTGAGGATGCCTATATGTAGCGTATTATGGAGAGAAAACATAATCAGCGCCATGCAATCTGGTTTCCGAACAGGCATTTGGTAGACATGACTTATAGAGCTGGGGGGATTTGTATTACTGTGCACAATATGTATACTTGATGGCTAGTCGAGTGGTTGACTTGTCTACCATTAAACCTATGCCATTATAATGTTACTAGAAAAAGAAAAGAAACATACACCTGGAATAATACGGCCAAATACTTTCTTAAAAGTGAAAATAGACATCTAATATGTGCAAACATGGCAATTCGCCACACATTTTCACCCAATTCATGTTACAGTTTCACAAACGAATTTGTCATTTTTAAATGTTCTTAAAACCACCAAAACATATTTCAATCTTTATAAAATTAAATCATTATCAAGTTCAGAAAGTAGAGAACATACATAGGCCTGGATATTGACAATTAATTTCTTAATAGTGACAATAGACCTCAATATTCGATAAAACTGTCATTTCTCAATATGTCATTAAATTCAGATTACGGTTTTACATCAGAATAGTCGTTTTCAAATGCTCATGGAACAACGAAGACATTTGTCAGTCTTAATCTCTTGAAAAACTGCAAATCTCCAAATTGTTACATAGAGCATATATGTGTTGACACCAGTGTTATAAGATGAGTTAGGGAACCACGAAGACAGTTTTTAATATATATAAATAATTTATGCCGTCATAACCAGAGTACACATTACTAACTATGCAGACGTGGACAAATATTGTTGTATTAAGAATAATGATTGTGTGGCAATTTTACTATGAGCTACCTATACATGTCTATTGTAAAATCGTAACGATAAATCACCGGTAAATATGCATTATCAAGGGGAGTAATCGGCCTCGCTAGGCCATGACCGTTGTAGAAATAGTCGCATATAAGAGCCGACATATGACTTAATATGTTCGTGCGACTTCAAACTAAAACAACAATCACATTACTGTAACTATTTAATCTATTCCTTTCGATTATAGTGCACAAGCTTCTACTGAACCGTACAACACAATATGAAATAACTGTACCAGATACGCGGATATCACTGTTTCAATGCAACACCAGTCTAGAGTGGATATCTATACTGGCTAGATGTGACAATATAGTAGATTGTATTGACGCCAGCGACGAAACAAACTGCTTTATTAGCAATGGTATACCTTTTGTTTAATTGTAAATGCAACTATATCTCTCTTTTGTTTGTGCTTGTAGTTAACAGTTGTTAGCCAGCTGTCTTATTGCCACGTTTGCATGACATTTTGCTTAGCTAACCACCTGACCTCTATTTCGGAATGCAGTAAACGTATAGTTAATGGTGTTATACGTGATATCAAGCTTACGCTGTCCATTCTCCATCTGTGAAAATATATGTTTGCATTAGAGTGCATATACCCTAAATATTATAATAGTCATGACTTTGATACATAGTTTGATATGTCTTTACATTATCGTGCATGTCATTGTGAAACCATACTTATATATATATATATCTGTTTAATGTTAATAAATGTATTTTCTATTAGCTACCCCCTTGTTCACACCACACACATTATTATTTGCAGCTGGTGCTGTATGTTCCAAGGAGAAATTTGCATGTGGAGACGGCAGTTGTATACATATAAGTCAAATGTGTGACTTTATTGTGGATTGTCTAGACGAGTCGGATGAACTCTGCGGTATGAGGCTTATTGTTTCGTTAGTACTTGAACAAATAGTTCACTATAACAAGTACAGCATGCTTTGATATAGCAATGTACTTATCTGCACACAGATAAATAATTTTAACATGACTGTACTGTAAAATATAAATGTTATGAATGTACTAAACAAACATGTACTGTAAAATATAAATGGTATAACTGTACTAAACAAACATGTACTGTAAAATATAAATGTTATGAATGTATTAATCAAACATGTACTGTAAAATATAAATGTTATGAATGTATTAATCAAACATGTACTGTAAAATATAAATGTTATGAATGTTATGAATGTACTAAACAAACATGTACTGTAAACTGTGAATGTTATAAATGTTCTAAGCACCCATGCACTGTAAGATTCGAATGTTCGAACTTCAAGTATATAAGGTAAAATTCGAATGTTCTAGCTTCAAGTATATCAGCTAAGATTCGAATGTGCTAACTTCAAATCTATCCGATAAAACATGCACAAACTGACGCTAGATAAATGTCATTTTAGAAAATAAATATTAATGAACAACGTCATAAAAGACGCAATTAATGACATCACCAAAGGCAGTGTCCGAAATTATCGCAATGACAACATTCAACATGCAACGTCTGGGATATTTGAGAACAATTATAGGTACATGTCTCGTTGTAATGGTGATTAAAACGGTATATCGCTAGTGGTGCATTAATCGTTACCATGATGGATTGCTTAAATGTGTACATAGCTCGTTGTAATGGTGGATTGCTTAAAGGTGTACATGGCTCGTTGCAACTGTGGATTATTTAAATGTATTACATGGCTCGTTGTAATGGTGAATTATTTAAATGTATTACATGGCTCGTTGCAATTGTGGATTATTTAAATGTATTACATGGCTTGTTGTAATAGTGAATTATTTAAATGTATTACATGGCTCGTTGTAATAGTGGATTATTTAAATGTATTACATGGCTCGTTGTAATGGTGGATTGCTTAAAGGTGTACATGGCTCGTTGCAACTGTGGATTATTTAAATGTATTACATGGCTCGTTGTAATGGTGAATTATTTAAATGTATTACATGGCTCGTTGTAATAGTGGATTATTTAAATGTATTACATGGCTCGTTGTAATGGTGGATTATTTAATTGTATTACATGGCTCGTTGTAATAGTGGATTATTTAAATGTATGATATGGCTCGTTGCAATGGTGGATTATTTAAATGTATCACATGGCTCGTTGTAATAGTGGATTATTTAAATGTATGACATGGCTCGTTGCAATGGTGGATTGTTATTTGTAGAATATCGGCTGTGTTCTAAAGAGGAATACCGTTGCAATAACCAACAATGCATACCAATGGAAAGAAAGTGTGATGCATACGAGCAGTGTCTGGACGGGACAGATGAACATGTTTGCGGTACAGGCATTATTGTCATATATATGTTCATGTCTGTTAAAATATACAAATGTATCAGGTGAAAATAATTGCGACACATGCTAGTTTATTGCTACTGTGTCAAGATACGAATGTCCCAAGCTTAGCACGAACTATTGCAAATGAGTGTTGAATATGTTTCTTTCAGATTTTCAAAATAACTGTCACGCTATTTAAACAGCCATGACTATCGCAGAAAGTACTATCTGATACATATCAATCAACCTAATCATTAGCGTATTGCTAAAACACATATATGGCTCATATAACTAGATTAAAATGTAATAGATTAACGGGACCTGAAGATGTAGAAACTATGCATAAATTGTAACATACTTAATGTGTCGTATGTGGAAACTCCATTATTTGTTTCTAGTTTGAGCTTTCTTTAAATTCTTCTTCAAACACAACCTTATCGATAGACGTTCCCGTACGTGAGCGAGTTACCCCAATTTATGGAATACAACATTACTCCCAATGTTGGGCGACGACACCAGTAAGTAGATGATGCAACATACTCCTATATTTTCCAAGCAATATCTTAATACCATTTTATTCCCGTAAGACTATCTCCCATCAAGTCCCCCCATGCTCCCGCATCAATCACCTACACGTAGGTGACCTCTCACCCCCGCAACTAAAATTTCAATTGAGATTCAAGATATCGTCTTTTCAGATTCGATAACTCCCGGGAGAGCAACATAGTCCGAGGGCCGGGAATGTAAACGCGCAACCATAAGCTGTTTTCCAGTTTTCATATTTCCTGAACTGGAGTAGGCGGGCTATATGTGAACACACAGGCACTTTATGATTTCTTAATATTCAGAGTATAGGAAAGTTCGTGAACGTGAAAGGGATAAACCACGAATCACTATATTAATTAAGGATATGTTGTGCTATACACTTAGAATTAATTAGATATCAGCAATATTAATAGTTTTGTAGTACACAATTAGACTTGATTAGAATTAGCAGTACACATCTGTTTCAATGATAATGCCTTTTATTATTTAGATCTCTGCAAAGAAGGGGCATTTCATTGTGATCGTGTAAGGTGTATTCCTAATCGGCTTGTGTGTGATAAGTACCCGGATTGTAAAGACGGAAGTGACGAAAGGTCATGTATCCAATCTGTTCTTGCTTCCTGTGAGGAATGGTGGAAGGCAGGATACAGAACTACTGGCGTTTACAATCTGAGTAAAGTATTATTAATATACTGTAAACGTCTTTATATTCACGAGGTATCTATTTACGGAATTTTACGTTTCGAACTTTACGCTTAGTTCAATTACCATAATTATATTCAAGCTAAATACTGTATATTAAGTGATTATCATGTGTTGCAGAATGCCGTTGTGAGTGAATTCTCAATATATCCTTTGAACGATATTAAATAAGTGAATGAGTGCTGTATAAACAAAGAAGAAATACGGGTTCTTTATATTTTTAAAATGTGTTCAGTGTAATATGTACTGTACACACTGAGCGTAATTTATTAATAAAATTATTACTAATAAATAATTCTCCGGAAATTCGTATACAATATTGCAAACTACGCGAACAAACTGGAATTCAATCATCGTACGTGTAGACAATTGAAGCAGATACTAACAGAACATGTATACACTATCAAGGCGGAAAGCGATAAACCAGTCTGAACCAGTTTATTATTAATTTAGTTCTAACTATTTTGCCTGTAATGTGCAGGTTCTATTAGTAGAACGCATGGATGACGATAATATAACATACAGATAAATCAGGGAGGACTGTTGGATAACAAATTAGGGAACTATGGGCCCAACGGCCTGAATGTAGAAATGTAGAAATGTAGAAATGCAAAATGAAAACTAAATCTCAGTGTGTACAGACAGTACATGTATCAAACAATTCAGTTAACATTAACCAATCACCTGTCTATCCAACAATTCAGTTAACATTAACCAATCACCTGTCTATCCAAACAATTCAGTTAACATTAACCAATCACCTGTCTATCCAACAATTCAGTTAACATTAACCAATCACCTGTCTATCCAACAATTCAGTTAACATTAACCAATCACCTGTCTATCCAACAATTCAGTTAACATTAACCAATCACCTGTCTATCAAACAATTCAGTTAACATTAACCAATCACCTGTCTATCCAACAATTCAGTTAACATTAACCAATCACCTGTCTATCAAACAATTCAGTTAACATTAACCAATCACCTGTCTATCAAACAATTCAGTTAACATTAACCAATCACCTGTCTATCAAACAATTCAGTTAACATTAACCAATCACCTGTCTATCAAACAATTCAGTTAACATTAACCAATCACCTGTCTATCAAACAATTCAGTTAACATTAACCAATCACCTGTCTATCAAACAATTCAGTTAACATTAACCAATCACCTGTCTATCAAACAATTCAGTTAACATTAACCAATCACCTGTCTATCAAACAATTCAGTTAACATTAACCAATCACCTGTCTATCAAACAATTCAGTTAACATTAACCAATCACCTGTCTATCAAACAATTCAGTTAACATTAACCAATCACCTGTCTATCAAACAATTCAGTTAACATTAACCAATCACCTGTCTATCAAACAATTCAGTTAACATTAACCAATCACCTGTCTATCAAACAATTCAGTTAACATTAACCAATCACCTGTCTATCAAACAATTCAGTTAACATTAACCAATCACCTGTCTATCAAACAATTCAGTTAACATTAACCAATCACCTGTCTATCAAACAATTCAGTTAACATTAACCAATCACCTGTCTATCAAACAATTCAGTTAACATTAACCAATCACCTGTCTATCAAACAATTCAGTTAACATTAACCAATCACCTGTCTATCAAACAATTCAGTTAACATTAACCAATCACCTGTCTATCCAACAATTCAGTAACATTAACCAATCACCTGTCTATCAACAATTCAGTAACATTAACCAATCACCTGTCTATCAAACAATTCAGTTAACATTAACCAATCACCTGTCTATCAAACAATTCAGTTAACATTAACCAATCACCTGTCTATCAAACAATTCAGTTAACATTAACCAATCACCTGTCTATCAAACAATTCAGTTAACATTAACCAATCACCTGTCTATCAAACAATTCAGTTAACATTAACCAATCACCTGTCTATCAAACAATTCAGTTAACATTAACCAATCACCTGTCTATCAAACAATTCAGTTAACATTAACCAATCACCTGTCTATCAAACAATTCAGTTAACATTAACCAATCACCTGTCTATCAAACAATTCAGTTAACATTAACCAATCACCTGTCTATCAAACAATTCAGTTAACATTAACCAATCACCTGTCTATCAAACAATTCAGTTAACATTAACCAATCACCTGTCTATCAAACAATTCAGTTAACATTAACCAATCACCTGTCTATCAAACAATTCAGTTAACATTAACCAATCACCTGTCTATCAAACAATTCAGTTAACATTAACCAATCACCTGTCTATCAAACAATTCAGTTAACATTAACCAATCACCTGTCTATCAAACAATTCAGTTAACATTAACCAATCACCTGTCTATCAAACAATTCAGTTAACATTAACCAATCACCTGTCTATCAAACAATTCAGTTAACATTAACCAATCACCTGTCTATCAAACAATTCAGTTAACATTAACCAATCACCTGTCTATCAAACAATTCAGTTAACATTAACCAATCACCTGTCTATCAAACAATTCAGTTAACATTAACCAATCACCTGTCTATCAAACAATTCAGTTAACATTAACCAATCACCTGTCTATCAAACTAATCAATAATCCAATCAGCTATCGTTATTGCCCACACCCCCAGACAACACGTATCTTTAACTAACATCTTCCAATAACTATAGTGCAACTGTATCAAATACCACACACAGTGAAGGAACGGGAAAACTTGCGTTTAAATTTATAAAATAATTGTAAACATTTTATTATATATAAATATGGACTTTAATTGTATGTAAATAACATAACAAATATCATTCACATATTAATTGTTATAAAGAAAAACATCCTATATGTGTTCGTCAGGAGCCTAACAATCGATAACAATCACGTAACTAGCTGGCGGCTCACCAACCGGTGATATCAGAATGTACCCCTGACAAGGTTCGAAACTTTGAGCTCTCGCTCTGTAGGCGGACGCTTTAACAACTAGGCCACGACAGGGGCCACGGCAGGGGTCATGGCAGGAGAGGGTTTATATAAATACAATCATAGTTCTATTGAATTTTAATTTGTGTTTATTAGTTAATAAATGTCGCAGGCTATGTAATGCACCATTCTATGTTATAGAATATTGTCTAATCAAGTTTGATAATTATATGAATTCATAGTTTACATTTGAATTTGAAGTGTTCCGGATTCGATACTCTGTAGGGGTACGTAGTGTCCTTGAGCAAGGCAACCTAAATACATTGCCTAATACTTGTTAACCACGTAAGACTTGCTAAGCCTGCATAGGGTATAGAACATGGATAATATCACATAGGAAATCGTAGACAACAATCACATATCTCGAACTGAATCCTAATGTGTAATAGTCACATGTCTTTTTTGAAAAGATTTGCTTAATCTTCACAATAGTTTATATACCATAATTTGGCCTAACTAATTGCATAGCATACATGTTTTATTCTGATTATTAAGTTGGCAGATTAGGTATTGTATCGTTCAAATTAATATCTTTTGGGAGGACCAATAATTATTGCTGATGAGTTGTGTAGTATGAACTCTGAATACATGTAAATATAGCACTAAAATATAGTTAAACTTAAATTAAACATACTGACATATGTATTGTAGTATTGTTATTTTATATTCAATCGAAGCAGAATAAATTTACTGACATACTATGTCTTGTACTATTCCTGTTTTAGATTAAATCGAAGCAGAATAAATGTACTGACATACTATGTCTTGTACTATTCCTGTTTTAGATTAAATCGAAGCAGAGTAAATTTACTGGAACTTGTCTTGGACCATTGCTGCCTAAGATTTGATGGAAACTTAGTAAAGTTACTAGAATTGGTAATGCTATTTACTTATTTCAGATGGGACGGAAGCTGAGTGTAATTTTGATACAGTTTTCAATGACGCCACCATTTATACCATACTCCGTAACATTGAGATCTCACGGTAATTGGAGGGTAAACTACTTTACATAGAGATATGCATGCTATGCTGAGTTAATGGAGGGTAAACTACTGTACATAGATAGGTATGCTATTCTGAGTTAATGGAGGGTAAACTACTGTACATAGATAGGTATGCTATACTGAGTTAATGGAGGGTAAACTACTGTACATAGATAGGTATGCTATGCTGAGTTAATGGAGGGTAAACTACTGTACATAGATAGGTATGCTATACTGAGTTGATGGAGGGTAAACTACTGTACATAGATAGGTATGCTATACTGAGTTAATGGAGGGTAAACTACTGTACATAGATAGGTATGCTATACTGAGTTAATGGAGGGTAAACTACTGTACATAGATAGGTATGCTATGCTGAGTGAATGGAGGGTAAACTACTGTACATAGATAGGTATGCTATGCTGAGTTAATGGAGGGTAAACTACTGTACATAGATATGCATGCTATGCTGAATTAATGGAGGGTAAACTATTGTACATAGATAGGTATGCTATACTGAGTTAATGGAGGGTAAACTACTGTACATAGATAGGTATGCTATACTGAGTTAATGGAGGGTAAACTACTGTACATAGATAGGTATGCTATGCTGAGTTAATGGAGGGTAAACTACTGTACATAGAGATATGTACATAGATATGTAAGCTATACTGAGTTAATGGAGAGTAAACTACTGTACATAGAGATATGTACATAGATATGTATGCTATACTGAGTTAATGGAGGGTATACTACTGTACATAGATATATGTACATATATATGTATGCTATACTGAGTTAATGTAGGGTAAACTACAGTACATAGAGATGTGTATATATATGTGTATGCTATACTGCGTTAATGGAGGGTAAACTACTGTACATAGCGATATGTACATATATATGTATGCTCTACTGAGTTAATGGAGGGTAAACTACTGTACATAGATATGTATGCTATACTGAGTTAATGGAGGGTAAACTACTGTACATAGAGATATGTACATATATATGTATGCTATACTGAGTTAATGGAGGGTAAACTACTGTACATAGATATGTATGCTATACTGAGCTAATGGAAGGTAAACTACTGTACATAGAGATATGTACATATATATATGCTATACTGAGTTAATGGAGGGTTAACTACTGCAAATAGAGATATGTATATATATGTGTATGCTATACTGAGTTAATGGAGGGTATACTACTGTACATAGAGAGATATGTACATATATATGTATTCTATACTGAGTTAATGGAGGGTAAACTACTGTACATAGAGATATATGTACATAGATGTGTATGCTATACTGAGTTAATGGAGGGTATACTACTGTACATAGAGATATATGTACATAGGTATGTATTCTATACTGAGTTAATGGAGGGTAAACTACTGTACATAGAGATATATGTACATAGGTATGTAAGCTATACTGAGTTAATGGAGGGTACACTACTGCACATAGAGATATGTACATAGATGTGTATGCTATACTGAGTTAATGGAGGGTAAACTACTGTACATAGAGATATGTACATATATATATATGCTATACTGAGTTAATGGAGGGTTAACTACTGCAAATAGAGATATGTATATATATGTGTATGCTATACTGAGTTAATGGAGGGTAAACTACTGCACATAGAGATATATGTACATAGGTATGTATTCTATACTGAGTTAATGGAGGGTAAACTACTGTACATAGAGATATATGTACATAGATATGTATGCTATACTGAGTTAATGGAGGGTAAACTACTGCACATAGAGATATATGTACATAGGTATGTATTCTATACTGAGTTAATGGAGGGTAAACTACTGCACATAGAGATATTTACATAGATGTGTATGCTATACTGAGTTAATGGAGGGTAAACTACTGTACATAGAGATGTGTATATATATGTGTATGCTATACTGAGTTAATGGAGGGTAAACTACTGTACATAGATAGGTATGCTATGATGAGTTAATGGAGGGTAAACTACTGTACATAGATAGGTATGCTATGCTGAGTTAATGGAGGGTAAACTACTGTACATAGATATGCATGCTATGCTGAATTAATGGAGGGTAAACTATTGTACATAGATAAGTATGCTATACTGAGTTAATGGAGGGTAAACTACTGTACATAGATAGGTATGCTATGCTGAGTTAATGGAGGGTAAACTACTGTACATAGATAGGTATGCTATACTGAGTTAATGGAGGGTAAACTACTGTACATAGATAGGTATGCTATACTGAGTTAATGGAGGGTAAACTACTGTACATAGATAGGTATGCTATGCTGAGTTAATGGAGGGTAAACTACTGTACATAGAGATATGTACATAGATATGTAAGCTATACTGAGTTAATGGAGAGTAAACTACTGTACATAGAGATATGTACATAGATATGTATGCTATACTGAGTTAATGGAGGGTATACTACTGTACATAGATATATGTACATAGATATGTATGCTATACTGAGTTAATGTAGGGTAAACTACAGTACATAGAGATGTGTATATATATGTGTATGCTATACTGCGTTAATGGAGGGTAAACTACTGTACATAGCGATATGTACATATATATGTATGCTCTACTGAGTTAATGGAGGGTAAACTACTGTACATAGATATGTATGCTATACTGAGTTAATGGAGGGTAAACTACTGTACATAGAGATATGTACATATATGTATGCTATACTGAGTTAATGGAGGGTAAACTACTGTACATAGATATGTATGCTATACTGAGCTAATGGAAGGTAAACTACTGTACATAGAGATATGTACATATATATATATGCTATACTGAGTTAATGGAGGGTTAACTACTGCAAATAGAGATATGTATATATATGTGTATGCTATACTGAGTTAATGGAGGGTATACTACTGTACATAGAGAGATATGTACATAGATATGTATTCTATACTGAGTTAATGGAGGGTAAACTACTGTACATAGAGATATATGTACATAGATGTGTATGCTATACTGAGTTAATGGAGGGTATACTACTGTACATAGAGATATATGTACATAGGTATGTATTCTATACTGAGTTAATGGAGGGTAAACTACTGTACATAGAGATATATGTACATAGGTATGTAAGCTATACTGAGTTAATGGAGGGTAAACTACTGCACATAGAGATATGTACATAGATGTGTATGCTATACTGAGTTAATGGAGGGTAAACTACTGTACATAGGTATGTATTCTATACTGAGTTAATGGAGGGTAAACTACTGTACATAGAGATATGTACATAGATGTGTATGCTATACTGAGTTAATGGAGGGTAAACTACTGTACATAGAGATATGTACATATATATATATGCTATACTGAGTTAATGGAGGGTTAACTACTGCAAATAGAGATATGTATATATATGTGTATGCTATACTGAGTTAATGGAGGGTAAACTACTGCACATAGAGATATATGTACATAGGTATGTATTCTATACTGAGTTAATGGAGGGTAAACTACTGTACATAGAGATATATGTACATAGATATGTATGCTATACTGAGTTAATGGAGGGTAAACTACTGCACATAGAGATATATGTACATAGGTATGTATTCTATACTGAGTTAATGGAGGGTAAACTACTGCACATAGAGATATTTACATAGATGTGTATGCTATACTGAGTTAATGGAGGGTAAACTACTGTACATAGAGATGTGTATATATATGTGTATGCTATACTGATTTAATGGAGGGTAAACTACTGTACATAGATAGGTATGCTATACTGAGTTAATGGAGGGTAAACTACTGTACATAGATAGGTATGCTATGCTGATTTAATGGAGGGTAAACTACTGTACATAGATATGTATGCTATACTGAATTAATGGAGGGTAAACTACTGTACATAGATAGGTATGCTATACTGAGTTAATGGAGGGTAAACTACTGTACATAGATAGGTATGCTATACTGAGTTAATGGAGGGTAAACTACTGTACATAGATAGGTATGCTATACTGAGTTAATGGAGGGTAAACTACTGTACATAGATAGGTATGCTATACTGAGTTAATGGAGGGTAAACTACTGTACATAGATAGGTATGCTATACTGAGTTAATGGAGGGTAAACTACTGTACATAGATATGTATGCTATACTGATTTAATGGAGGGTAAACTACTGTATATAGATAGGTATGCTATACTGATTTAATGGAGGGTAAACTACTGTATATAGATAGTATATGCTATACTGATTTAATGGAGGGTAAACTACTGTACATAGCGATATGTACATATATGTGTATGCTATACTGAGTTAATGGAGGGTAAACTACTGTACATAGATATGTATGCTATACTGATTTAATGGAGGGTAAACTACTGTATATAGAGATATGTACATATATATGTATGCTATACTGATTTAATGGAGGGTAAACTACTGTACATAGATATGTATGCTATACTGAGCTAATGGAAGGTAAACTACTGTACATAGAGATATTACATATATATATATGCTATACTGAGTTAATGGAGGGTTAACTACTGCAAATAGAGATGTATATATATGTGTATGCTATACTGAGTTAATGGAGGGTATACTACTGTACATAGAGAGATATGTACATAGATATGTATTCTATACTGAGTTAATGGAGGGTAAACTACTGTACATAGAGATATATGTACATAGATGTGTATGCTATACTGAGTTAATGGAGGGTATACTACTGTACATAGAGATATATGTACATAGGTATGTATTCTATACTGAGTTAATGGAGGGTAAACTACTGTACATAGAGATATATGTGCATAGGTATGTAAGCTATACTGAGTTAATGGAGGGTAAACTACTGCACATAGAGATATGTACATAGATGTGTATGCTATACTGAGTTAATGGAGGGTAAACTACTGTACATAGGTATGTATTCTATACTGAGTTAATGGAGGGTAAACTACTGTACATAGAGATATGTACATAGATGTGTATGCTATACTGAGTTAATGGAGGGTAAACTACTGTACATAGAGATATGTACATATATATATATGCTATACTGAGTTAATGGAGGGTTAACTACTGCAAATAGAGATATGTATATATATGTGTATGCTATACTGAGTTAATGGAGGGTATACTACTGCACATAGAGATATGTACATATATATGTATGCTATACTGAGTTAATGGAGGGTTAACTACTGCAAATAGAGATATGTATATATATGTGTATGCTATACTGAGTTAATGGAGGGTAAACTACTGCACATAGAGATATTTACATAGATGTGTATGCTATACTGAGTTAATGGAGGGTAAACTACTGTACATAGAGATGTGTATATATATGTGTATGCTATACTGAGTTAATGGAGGGTAAACTACTGTACATAGAGATGTGTATATATATATGTATGCTATACTGTGTTAATGGAGGTAAACTACTGTACATAGAGATGTCTACATAGCTATGTATACTATACTGAGTTAATGGAGTGTAAACTACTGTACATAGAGATATATATATATAGATGTGTATGCTATACTGAGTTAATGGAGGATAAACTACTGTACATAGAGATGTGTACATAGATATGTATACTATACTGGGTTAATGGAGGGTAAACTACTGTACATAGAAATGTATGCTATACTGAGTTAATGGAGGGTAAACTACTGTACATAGAGATATGTACATAGATATGTATGCAATACTGAGTTAATGGAGGGTAAACTACTCTACATAGAGATATGTACATATATATGCATGCTATACTGAGTTAATGGAGGTAAGCTACTGTACATAGAGATGTCTACATAGATATGTATGCTATACTGAGTTAATGGAGGGTATACTACTGTACATAGAGATATGTACATATATATGAATACTATACTGGGTTAATGGAGGGTAAACTACTGTACATAGAGATATGTACATAGATGTGATTGCTATACTGAGTTAATGAAGGGTAAACTACTGTACATAAAGCTATATATTAAAATGAGTTACTGTAGCATAGCATGCTGAGATATAGGTTATGACGCATTAGTTGAGAGTAGACTGATGTACATTGAGATATAATTATGTTATTATGAGTTGTATAGCGATATATGTTATGATGTGTTAGTGGAGGGTAGACTACTGTACATTGAGATATATGTTATAATGAGTTGCATAGCGATATATGTTATGATGAGTTAGTGGAGGGTAGACTACTGTACATTGAGATATATGTTATAATGAGTTGCATAGCGATATATGTTATGATGAGTTAGTGGAGGGTAGACTACTGTATTTTGAGAGATATGTTATAATGAGTTAGTGGAGGGTAGACTACTGTATATTGAGATATATGTTATAATGAGTTGCATAGCGATATATGTTATGATGAGTTAGTGGAGGGTAGACTACTGTACATTGAGATATATGTTATAATTAGTTAGTGGAGGGTAGACTACTGTATATTGAGATATATGTTATAATTAGTTAGTGGAGGGTAGACTACTGTATTTTGAGATATATGTTATGATGTGTTAGTGGAGGGTAGACTACTGTATATTGAGATATATGTTATAATGAGTTAGTGGAGGGTAGCCTACTGTACATTGAGATATATGTTATAATGAGTTAGTGGAGGGTAGACTACTGTACATTGAGATATAGGTTATAATTAGTTAGTGGAGGGTAGACTGCTGTACATTGAGATATATGTTATAATTAGTTAGTGGAGGGTAGACTACTGTACATTGAGATATATGTTATGATGTGTTAGTGGAGGGTAGACTACTGTACATTGAGAGATATGTTATAATGAGTTAGTGGAGGGTAGACTACTGTACATTGAGATATAGGTTATAATTAGTTAGTGGAGGGTAGACTACTGTACATTGAGATATAGGTTATAATTAGTTAGTGGAGGGTAGACTACTGTACATTGAGATATAGGTTATAATTAGTTAGTGGAGGGTAGACTGCTGTACATTGAGATATATGTTATAATGAGTTAGTGGAGGGTAGACTACTGTACATTGAGATATATGTTATAATGAGTTAGTGGAGGGTAGACTACTGTACATTGAGAGATATGTTATGAATAGTTAGTGGAGGGTAGCCTACTGTACATTGAGATATATGTTATAATGAGTTAGTGGAGGGTAGACTACTGTATATTGAGATATATGTTATAATGAGTTAGTGGAGGGTAGACTACTGTATATTGAGATATATGTTATAATGAGTTGCATAGCGATATATGTTATGATGTGTTAGTGGAGGGTAGACTACTGTATTTTGAGAGATATGTTATAATGAGTTAGTGGAGGGTAGACTACTGTACATTGAGATATATGTTATAATTACTTAGTGGAGTGTAGACTACTGTACATTGAGAGATATGTTATGATGTGTTAGTGGAGTGTAGACTACTGTACATTGAGAGATATGTTATAATGAGTTAGTGGAGGGTAGACTACTGTACATTGAGATATATGTTATAATGAGTTAGTGGAGGGTAGACTACTGTATATTGAGATATATGTTATAATGAGTTAGTGGAGGGTAGACTACTGTACATTGAGATATATGTTATAATGAGTTAGTGGAGGGTAGACTACTGTACACTGAGATATATGTTATAATGAGTTAGTGGAGGGTAGACTACTGTACATTGAGATATATGTTATAATGAGTTAGTGGAGGGTAGCCTACTGTACATTGAGATATATGCTATGATGTGTTAGTGGAGGGTAGACTACTGTACATTGAGATATAGGTTATGATGTGTTAGTGGAGGGTAGCCTACTGTACATTGAGATATATGCTATGATGTGTTAGTGGAGGGTAGACTACTGTACATTGAGATATATGTTATAATGTGTTAGTTGAGGGTAGCCTACTGTACATTGAGAGATATATGTTATAATGAGTTAGTGGAGGGTAGACTACTGTATATTGAGATATATGTTATAATTAGTTAGTGGAGTGTAGACTACTGTACATTGAGATATATGTTATAATTAGTTAGTGGAGGGTATACTACTGTACATTGAGATATATGTTATAATTAGTTAGTGGAGGGTAACTACTGTACATTGAGATATATGTATATGTTAGGGAGGGTAGACTACTGTACATTGAGATATATGTTATAATTAGTTAGTGGAGGGTAGACTACTGTACATTGAGATATATGTTATAATTAGTTAGTGGAGGGTAGACTACTGTACATTGAGATATATATTATAATTAGTTAGTGGAGGGTAGACTACTGTACATTGAGATATATGCTATGATGTGTTAGTGGAGGGTAAGACTACTGTACATTGAGATATATGTTATAATTAGTTAGTGGAGGGTAGACTACTGTACATTGAGATATATATTATAATTAGTTAGTGGAGGGTAGACTACTGTACATTGAGATATATGCTATGATGTGTTAGTGGAGGGTAAGACTACTGTACATTGAGATATATGTTATAATTAGTTAGTGGAGGGTAGACTACTGTACATTGAGATATATATTATAATTAGTTAGTGGAGGGTAGACTACTGTACATTGAGATATATGCTATGATGTGTTAGTGGAGGGTAAGACTACTGTACATTGAGATATATGTTATAATTAGTTAGTGGAGGGTAGACTACTGTACATTGAGATATATATTATAATTAGTTAGTGGAGGGTAGACTACTGTACATTGAGATATATGCTATGATGTGTTAGTGGAGGGTAGACTACTGTACATTAAGATATATGTTATAATTAGTTAGTGGAGTGTAGACTACTGTACATAAGATATATGTTATAATTAGTTAGTGGAGTGTAGACTACTGTACATTAAGATATATGTTATAATTAGTTAGTGGAGGGTAGCCTACTGTACATTAAGATATATGTTATAATTAGTTAGTGGAGTGTAGACTACTGTACATTGAGATATATGTTATAATGAGTTAGTGGAGGGTAGACTACTGTACATTGAGATATATGCTATGATGTGTTAGTGGAGGGTAGACTACTGTACATTAAGATATATGTTATAATTAGTTAGTGGAGTGTAGACTACTGTACATTAAGATATATGTTATAATTAGTTAGTGGAGGGTAGACTACTGTACATTGAGATATATGTTATAATTAGTTAGTGGAGGGTAGACTGCTGTACATTAAGATATATGTTATAATTAGTTAGTGGATGGTAGACTACTGTACATTGAGAGATATGTTATGATGTGTTAGTTGAGAGTAGACTACTGTATTTTGAAATATATGTTATAATGAAGTAGTGGAAGCTAGCCTACTGTACATTGAGATATATGTTATGAAGAGTTAGTGGAGGGTAGACTACTGTACATTGAGAGATATGCTATGAATAGTTAATGGAGGGTAGACTACTGTACATTGAGAGATATGTTATAATGAGTTAGTGGTGGGTAGACAACTGTACATTGAGATATATGTTATGAATAGTTAGTGGTGGGTAGCCTACTGTACATTGAGATATATGTTATAATGAGGTAGTGGAGGGTAGCCTACTGTACATTGATATATATGTTATGAATAGTTAGTGGTGGGTAGCCTACTGTGCATTGAGAGATATGTTATGATGAGTTAGTGGAGGGTAGACTACTGTACATTGAGAGATATGTTATAATGAGTTAGTCGTGGGTAGACTACTGTACATTGATATATATGTTATGAATAGTTAGTGGTGGGTAGCCTACTGTACATTGAGATATATGTTATAATGAGTTAGTGGAGGGTAGACTACTGTATATTGAGATATATGTTATAATTAGTTAGTGGAGGGTAGACTACTGTACATTGAGAGATATGTTATAATGAGTTAGTGGAGGGTAGACTACTGTATATTGAGATATATGTTATAATGAGTTAGTGGAGGGTAGACTACTGTACATTGAGATATATGTTATAATGAGTTTGTGGAGGGTAGACTACTGTATATTGAGATATATGTTATAATGAGTTAGTTGGGGGTAGACTACTGTACATTGAGATATATGTTATAATGAGTTAGTGGAGGGTAGACTACTGTACATTGAGATATATGTTATAATTAGTTAGTGGAGGGTAGACTACTGTACATTGAGATATATGTTATAATGAGTTAGTGGAGGGTAGACTACTGTACATTGAGATATATGTTATAATTAGTTAGTGGAGGGTAGACTACTGTACATTGAGATATATGTTATGAAGAGGTAGTGGAGGGTAGACTACTGTACATTGAGATATATGTTATAATGAGTTAGTGGAGGGTAGTCTACTGTACATTGAGATATATGTTATGAAGAGGTAGTGGAGGGTAGACTACTGTACATTAAGATATATGTTATAATTAGTTAGTGGAGTGTAGACTACTGTACATAAGATATATGTTATAATTAGTTAGTGGAGTGTAGACTACTGTACATTAAGATATATGTTATAATTAGTTAGTGGAGGGTAGCCTACTGTACATTAAGATATATGTTATAATTAGTTAGTGGAGTGTAGACTACTGTACATTGAGATATATGTTATAATGAGTTAGTGGAGGGTAGACTACTGTACATTGAGATATATGCTATGATGTGTTAGTGGAGGGTAGACTACTGTACATTAAGATATATGTTATAATTAGTTAGTGGAGTGTAGACTACTGTACATTAAGATATATGTTATAATTAGTT
>JABXNX010000144.1:0-21954 GCA_014843695.1 Archivesica marissinica | reverse complement strand
CTGTACATTGAGATATATGTTATAATTAGTTAGTGGAGTGTAGACTACTGTTTTTGAGATATATGTTATAATTAGTTAGTGGAGGTTAGACTAATGTACATTGAGATATATGTTATAATTAGTTAGTGGAGTGTAGACTACTGTACATTGAGATATATGTTATAATGAGTTAGTGGAGTGTAGACTACTGTACATTGAGATATATGTTATGATTTGTTAGTGGAGGGTAGACTACTGTACATTGAGATATATGTTATAATTAGTTAGTGGAGTGTAGACTACTGTACATTGAGATATATGTTATAATTAGTTAGTGGAGGGTAGACTACTGTACATTGAGTTATATGTTATAATTAGTTAGTGGAGGGTAGACTGCTGTACATTGAGATATATGTTATAATTAGTTAGTGGATGGTAGACTACTGTACATTGAGATATATGTTATGATTTGTTAGTTGAGGGTAGAATACTGTATTTTGAGATATATGTTATAATGAGTTAGTGGAGGATAGACTACTTTATATTGAGATATATGTTATGATGAGTTAGTGGAGGGTAGACTACTGTATATTGAGATATATGTTATGATTAGTTAGTGGAGGGTAGACTACTGTTTTTGAGATATATGTTATAATTAGTTAGTGGAGGGTAGACTACTGTACATTGAGATATATGTTATGATTAGTTAGTGGAGGGTAGACTACTGTACATTGAGATATATGTTATAATGAGGTAGTGGAAGGTAGCCTACTGTACATTGAGATATATGTTATGAATAGTTAGTGGAGGGTAGACTACTGTACATTGAGAGATATGTTATGATTAGTTAGTGGAGGGTAGACTACTGTACATTGAGAGATATGTTATAATGAGTTAGTGGTGGGTAGACTACTGTACATTGAGATATATGTTATGAATAGTTAGTGGTGGGTAGCCTACTGTACATTGAGATATATGTTATAATGAGTTAGTGGAGGGTAGACTACTGTATATTGAGATATATGTTATAATTAGTTAGTGGTGGGTAGTACTGTCATTGAGATATATGTTATGAGTTAGTAGTGGTGTGTAGCTACTGTACATTGAGTATATGTTATTGAGTTAGTGGAGGGTAGACTACTGTACATTGAGATATATGTTATAATGTGTTAGTGGAGGGTAGACTACTGTACATTGAGATATATGTTATAATGAGTTAGTGGAGGGTAGACTACTGTACATTGAGATATATGTTATAATTAGTTAGTGGAGGGTAGACTACTGTACATTGAGATATATGTTATAATGAGTTAGTGGAGGGTAGACTACTGTACATTGAGATATATGTTATAATTAGTTAGTGGAGGGTAGATACTGTACATTGAGATATATGTTATAATTGTTAGTGGAGGTAGACTACTGTACATTGAGATATATGTTATAATGAGGTAGTGGAGGGTAGTCTACTGTACATTGAGATATATGTTATGAAGAGTTAGTGGAGGGTAGACTACTGTACATTGAGAGATATGTTATGAATAGTTAGTGGAGGGTAGACTACTGTACATTGAGAGATATGTTATAATGAGTTAGTGGAGGGTAGACTACTGTACATTGAGAGATATGTTATGAATAGTTAGTGGTGGGTAGCCTACTGTACATTGAGATATATGTTATAATGAGGTAGTGGAGGGTAGCCTACTGTACATTGATATATATGTTATGAATAGTTAGTGGTGGGTAGCCTACTGTGCATTGAGAGATATGTTATGATGAGTTAGTGGAGGGTAGACTACTGTACATTGAGAGATATGTTATAATGAGTTAGTCGTGGGTAGACTACTGTACATTGATATATATGTTATGAATAGTTAGTGGTGGGTAGCCTACTGTACATTGAGATATATGTTATAATGAGTTAGTGGAGGGTAGACTACTGTATATTGAGATATATGTTATAATTAGTTAGTGGAGGGTAGACTACTGTACATTGAGAGATATGTTATAATGAGTTAGTGGAGGGTAGACTACTGTATATTGAGATATATGTTATAATGAGTTAGTGGAGGGTAGACTACTGTACATTGAGATATATGTTATAATGAGTTTGTGGAGGGTAGACTACTGTATATTGAGATATATGTTATAATGAGTTAGTGGGGGGTAGACTACTGTACATTGAGATATATGTTATAATGAGTTAGTGGAGGGTAGACTACTGTACATTGAGATATATGTTATAATTAGTTAGTGGAGGGTAGACTACTGTACATTGAGATATATGTTATAATGAGTTAGTGGAGGGTAGACTACTGTACATTGAGATATATGTTATAATTAGTTAGTGGAGGGTAGACTACTGTACATTGAGATATATGTTATGAAGAGGTAGTGGAGGGTAGACTACTGTACATTGAGATATATGTTATAATGAGTTAGTGGAGGGTAGTCTACTGTACATTGAGATATATGTTATGAAGAGGTAGTGGAGGGTAGACTACTGTACATTGAGAGATATGTTATAATGAGTTAGTGGAGGGTAGACTACTGTACATTGAGAGATATGTTATGAATAGTTAGTGGTGGGTAGAATCATGACTGTACATTGAGATATATGCTATAATGACGTAGTGAATGGTAGCCTACTTACATTGTTATATATGTCATAACGTATTAATGTTGAATGTGATTTTACAAGCTACGAGCCCATGTGTTGTTAGAAACGTAGCTATATCTATTTAACAATGTTTCGTAATCAAGAAATATGTTAGAATTATTACCACTATTAACATATTATTCTCACTGTGGGTAAATTACAGTTCGAATATAGTGTTGTCTATGAATGTTGTTAATACATACTATTTACGATAACATATACATAATGTACAGACCGTCCTATAACTGACTAGCCATACAATATGATGTATGCATGTATACTGGTATGTACGATGTATACTGGTATGTACGATGTATACTGGTATGTACGATGTATACTGGTATGTACGATGTATACTGATATGTACGATGTATACTGGTATGTACGTTGTATACTGGTATGTACGATGTATACTGGTATGTACGATGTATACTGGTATGTACGATGCCGTTGTAATACACTACCTTTCTATTTAAGCTCGACTAAATTCATCATATCTAACTTAGTGGTCTACTGTCCCAGTACCTTTAGTTGTTGTTCTACTGTACCAGTACCTTTAGTTGTTGTTCTACTGTACCAGTACCTTTAGTTGTTGTTCTACTGTACCAGTACCTTTAGTTGTTGTTCTACTGTACCAGTACCTTTAGTTGTTGTTCTACTGTACCAGTACATTTAGTAAACTAATAACCATATGCGTTATCCTCTTATATGAATAAGTGTATTACAGATCGCTATGCAATGAATTACTCTATAATCATCTGGAATAAAGTGCATTCAATGACAACATAAAACTCTCTATTTGTTGGCCCCAAACATGCCAAATGCTATAAAACAAAAGGGGACCATTTAGAAATTGAGGTGAGTATATAATATTAAACAATCATTCTCTGGCACGTTTAAAGTTAAAGTATATTATCCTGTCTATTGGTTTCCCTGTGTTGAGTATAATATGCTGCCTGGACAAGGGGCTACTGTAACTATTAATGGTATATCTACTTACAGAGTGCAACTAAAGATGGCGAGGATTCATTCAAAAGAACTTGAAATGTTGGATGATGCATTGCTGAGCATTTTACAGAATACTGACTACAATTGCACACAAAATGTAAGCTTAATTATAACTATAAAATAGTATAACTACATTCACCAATACTAAGATTAAACGAATACGTAAATAAGAAATGAGTCTGGTCACACGTTCTGGCAACATCCGTTGGACCTCCGAGATAGATTGTTGACACTGATAGAACAATTAAATTAGTATGCATGTGTACACATTCAAACTATGGAAATGGAAACAACGGCCATAAGGACATTAACTATTAGCATATAGATATTTATTTTAGCTCGATTGCGAAACAAGTTCTTTCCACTTATATTGATCACTCTCGGGATCTCATTGCTGATGGAATACATCGCCATGAAGGACAGAGAAGAGGCAATGTGGAATTTAAATGCCTTGCCTAAGGGCACAATCGTAACGGCACAAGCGGGGCTCGAACTCCGGACCTTTCGCACCTGAAACGAACGCGCATCCACTGCGCTATCACGACTTCCACGACTATTATTGAGTAATGTGCGTGTCGGAGGTCGCATATATTACAAATCACTTGCCCCTCACCGATTTAGCCTAGCATCACACTAGGTTGTCGATTTATAGCTTGCTGAAGGTCGTTGGATCTACCCAGATATTCGTACATGCCTGAAATACCGCTCGGAGTGCCGCCCTGGATCATCCATCAACAATAAATGCTGGAAAATCACCATATCAAATAAGCTATTTGTGTGACTATCCGCGTGTATCTATCTCATATGTTTATATAGCACATACATGTATTCCCGCTCACCAAGCCACGTGTATCTCATATGTTTATATAGCACATACACGTATCCCCACTCAACAAGCCACGTGTATCTCATATGTTTATATAGCACATACATGTATCCCCGCTCACCAAGCCACGTGTATCTCATATGTTTATATAGCACATACATGTATCCCCGCTCACCAAGCCACGTGTATCTCACATGTTTCTATAGCACATACATGTATCCCCGCTCACCAAGCCACGTGTATCTCATATTTTTATATAACACATAAATCTATCCCTGCTGAACAATCCGTGTGTATCTCATCTGTTTATATAGTACATACATGTATCCCCGCTCACCAAGCCACGTGTATCTCATCTGTTTATATAGTACATATACATATCCCTGTCCACCAATGGGCGTGTATCTCATCTGTTTATATAGTACATATACATATCCCTGCCCACCAATGGGCGTGTATCTCATCTGTTTATATAGTACATATACATATCCCTGCCCACCAATGGGCGTGTATCTCATCTGTTTATATAGTACATATACATATCCCTGCCCACCAATGGGCGTGTATCTCAACAGTAGATATAACACATGCATGTGCCCCTGCTCACCAATCCGCGTGCATTCTCATATATTTAAAAAAACACATGCTTGTATCGCTGTTCACCAATCTACGTGTATCTTGTATGCATATATAACACATACATGTATCCCTGTTCACCAAGCTACGTGTATCTTGTATGCATATATAACACATACATGTATCCATGCTCACCAAGCTACGTGTATCTTGTATGCATATATAACACATACATGTATCCATGTTCACCAATCTACGTGTATCTTGTATGCATATATAACACATACATGTATCCCTGTTCACCAAGCTACGTGTATCTTGTATGCATATATAACACATAAATGTATCCCTGTTCACCAAGCTACGTGTATCTTGTATGCATATATAACACATACATGTATCCATGCTCACCAATCTACGTGTATCTTATGTGCATATATAACACATTCGTGTATCCCTGTTAACCAATCCACGTGTATCTCATATATTTATATAACACCTACATGTATCCCTGTTCACTAAGCTGCGTGTATCTTATATGCATATATATAACACATACATTCATCCATGCTCACCAATCTGCGTATATCTTGTATACTTAGAAAACACATAAATGTATCCATGCTCACCCAGTCTCGTGTACCTAATATGTTGATATAACATATACATGTATTACTGCTCACCAATCCACATGTATCTCATCTGTTTAGATCACACAGGCATGTATCCCTGCTCACCAATCCGCATGTATCTCATCTGTTTATATCACACAGACATGTATCCCTGCTCACCAATCCGCATGTATCTCATCTGTTTAGATCACACATATATGTAACCCTGCTCACCAATCCGCATGTGTCTCATCTGTTGATATAGCATATACATGTATTTCTGCTCACCAATCCGCATGTATCTCATCTGTTGATATAGCATATACATGTATTTCTGCTCACCAATCCGCATGTATCTCATCTGTTGATATAGCATATACATGTATTTCTGCTCACCAATCCGCATGTATCTCATCTGTTGATATAGCATATACATGTATTTCTGCTCACCAATCCGCATGTATCTCATCTGTTGATATAGCATATACATGTATTTCTGCTCACCAATCCGCATGTATCTCATCTGTTGATATAGCATATACATGTATTTCTGCTCACCAATCCGCATGTATCTCATCTGTTGATATAGCATATACATGTATTTCTGCTCACCAATCCGCATGTATCTCATCTGTTGATATAGCATATACATGTATTTCTGCTCACCAATCCGCATGTATCTCATCTGTTGATATAGCATATACATGTATTTCTGCTCACCAATCCGCATGTATCTCATCTGTTGATATAGCATATACATGTATTTCTGCTCACCAATCCGCATGTATCTCATCTGTTTAGATCACACAGACATGTGTCCCTGCTCACCAATCCGCATGTATCTCATCTGTTTAGATCACACAGACATGTAACCCCGCTGAACAAGCCGCTGCTGACTTAAGTGATCTGTTCCTCAATGGAGATGTCCAAGATTGTTCCTGTATAATTATGACAGTGACACCGTTTAGGTACTCGGACAACAACCAGTACGTGCATGCATTATTTTTAAATGCAAATGAATGTTGTACTAAACCAGTGTTAGATTTATTTAAATATTTTGCAATTGATAGATTTGTGAATATGTTATTTCCTGCCAGTTGATATATTGGTGAACATGTTGGTCGTGTCAGTTGATAGATTGGTGAACATGTTGGTTCTTGCCAGTTGATAGATTGGTGAACATGTTGGTTCATGCCAGTTGATAGATTGGTGAACATGTTGGTTCGTACCAGTTGATAGATTGGTGAACATGTTGGTTCTTGCCAGTTGATAGATTAGTGAACATGGTGGTTCCTGCCAGTTGATATATTGGTGAACATGTTGGTTCCTGCCAGTTGATATATTGGTGAACATGTTGGTTCTTGCCAGTTGATAGATTGGTGAACATGTTAGTTCGTACCAGTTGATAGATTAGTGAACATGGTGGTTCCTGCCAGTTGATATATTGGTGAACATGTTGGTTCTTGCCAGTTGATAGATTGGTGAACATGTTGGTTCCTGTCAGTAGATAGATTGGTGAACATGTTGGTTCATGCCAGTTGATAGATTGGTGAACATGTTGGTTCTTGCCAGTTGATAGATTGGTGAACATGTTGGTTCCTGCCAGTTGATAGATTGGTGAACATGTTGGTTATTGTCAGTTGACAGATTGGGGAACATGTTGGTTCCTGCCAGTTGATATATTTGTGAACATGTTGATTCATGCCAGTTGATATATTTGTGAACAGGTTGGTTCCTGCCAGTTAATATATTAGTGAACATGGTGGTTCCTGCCAGTTAATATATCAGTGAACATGGTGGTTCCTGCCAGTAGATAGATTGGTGAACATGGTTGTTCCTGTTTGTTGATATATTGGTGAACATGGTGGTTCCTACCAATTGATAGATTGGTGAACTTGGTGGTTCCTGCCAGTTGATAGATTGGTGAACATGTTGGTTCCTGCCAGTTGATAAATTGGTGAACATGGTGGTTCCTGCCAGTTGATATATTGGTGAACATGTTGGTTCGTGCCAGTTGATATATTTGTGAACAGGTTGGTTCCTGCCAGTTAATATATCAGTGAACATGTTGGTTCCTGCCAGTTGATATATTTGTGAACATAGTGGTTCCTGCCAGTTGATAGGTTGGTGAACATGGTGATTCCTGCCAGTTGATATATTGGTGAACATATTGGTCCATGCCAGTTAATATATCAGTGAACATGGTGGTTTCTGCCAGTTGATATATTGGTGAACATGGTTGTTCCTGCCAGTAGAAAGATTGGTGAACATGGTTGTTCCTGCTAGTTGATATATTGGTGAACATGGTGGTTCCTACCAATTGATAGATTGGTGAACTTGGTGGTTCCTGCCAGTTGATAGATTGGTGAACATGTTGGTTCCTGCCAGTTGATATATTTGTGAACATGTTGTTCCATGCCAGTTAATATATCAGTGAACATGGTGGTTCCTGCCAGTTGATATATCAGTGAACATGTTGGTTCCTGTCAGTTGATAGATTGGTGAACATGTTGGTTCCTGCCAGTTGATATATTGGTGAACATGTTCGTCGTGTCAGTTGATAGATTGGTGAACATGTTGGTTCTTGCCAGTTGATAGATTGGTGAACATGCGTTTCAAGTCAATTGATTGATCTGTGAACATGTTAGTTCGTGCCAGTTGATATATTGGTGAACAGGTTGGTTCCTGCCAGTTGAATGGTGAACATGTTGGTTCTTGTCAGTTGAAAGATTGGTGAACATGTTGGCTCTTATCAATTGATAGATTGGTGAACATGTGTGTTCGTGCCAGTTGATAGATTGGTGAACATGTTGGTTCATGCCAGTTGACAGATTGGTTAACATGTTGGTTCATGCCAGTTGATATATTGGTGAACATGTTGGTTCATGCCAGTTGATAGATTGGTGAACATGTTGGTTCTTGGCAGTTGATATATTGGTGAACATGTTGGTTCCTGCCAGTTGATAGATTGGTGAACATGTTGGTTATTGTCAGTTGACAGATTGGGGAACATGTTGGTTCCTGCCAGTTGATATATTTGTGAACATGTTAATTCATGCCAGTTGATATATTTGTGAACAGGTTGGTTCCTGCCAGTTAATATATCAGTGAACATGGTGGTTCCTGCCAGTTAATATATCAGTGAACATGGTGGTTCCTGCCAGTTGATAGATCGGTGAACATGGTGGTTCCTGCCAGTGGATAGATTGGTGAACATGGTTGTTCCTGCTAGTTGATATATTGGTGAACATGGTGGTTCCTACCAATTGATAGATTGGTGAACTTGGTGGTTCCTGCCAGTTGATAGATTGGTGAACATGTTGGTTCCTGCCAGTTTTAATAAATTGGTGAACATGGTGGTTCCTGCCAGTTGATATATTGGTGAACATGTTGGTTCGTGCCAGTTGATATATTTGTGAACATAGTGGTTCCTGCCAGTTGATATATTTGTGAACAGGTTGGTTCCTGCCAGTTAATATATCAGTGAACATGTTGGTTCCTGCCAGTTAATATATCAGTGAACATGGTGGTTCCTGTCAGTTGATAGGTTGGTGAACATGGTGATTCCTGCCAGTTGATATATTGGTGAACATATTGGTCCATGCCAGTTAATATATCAGTGAACATGTTGGTTCCTGCCAGTTAATATATTTGTGAACATATTGGTCCATGCCAGTTAATATATCAGTGAACATGGTGGTTCCTGCCAGTTGATAGATTGGTGAACTTGGTGGTTCCTGCCAGTTGATAGATTGGTGAACATGTTGGTTCCTGCCAGTTGATATATTTGTGAACATGTTGTTCCATGCCAGTTAATATATCAGTGATCATGGTGGTTCCTGCCAGTTGATAGATTGGTGAACTTGGTGGTTCCTGCCAGTTGATAGATTGGTGAACATGTTGGTTCCTGCCAGTTGATATATTTGTGAACATGTTGTTCCATGCCAGTTAATATATCAGTGATCATGGTGGTTCCTGCCAGTTGATATATCAGTGAACATGTTGGTTCCTGTCAGTTGATAGATTGGTGAACATGGTGCTTCCTGCCAGTTGATAGATTGGTGAACATGGTGGTTCCTGCCAGTAGATAGATTGGTGAACATGGTGGTTCCTGCTAGTTGATATATTGGTGAACATGGTGGTTCCTGTCAGTTGATAAATTGGTGAACATGGTGGTTCCTTCCAGTTGATATATTGGTGAACATGTTGGTCCATGCCAGTTAATATATCAGTGAACATGTTGGTCCATGCCAGTTAATATATCAGTGAACATGGTGGTTCCTGCCAGTTGATATATCAGTGAACATGTTGGTTCCTGCCAGTTGATAGATTGGTGAACAAGGTGGTTCCTGCCAGTTGATAGATTGGTGAACAAGGTGGTTCCTGCCAGTTAATATATCAGTGAACATGGTGGTTCCTGCCAGTTGATATATCAGTGAACATGTTGGTTCCTGCCAGTTGATAGATTGGTGAACATGGTGGTTCCTTCCAGTTGATATATTGGTGAACATGTTGGTCCATGCCAGTTAATATATCAGTGAACATGGTGGTTCCTGCCAGTTGATATATCAGTGAACATGTTGGTTCCTGCCAGTTGATAGATTGGTGAACTTGGTGGTTCCTGCCAGTTGATATATCAGTGAATATGGTGGTTCCTGCCAGTTGATAGATTGGTGAACAAGGTGGTTCCTGCCAGTTGATAGATTGGTGAACAAGGTGGTTCCTGCCAGTTAATATATCAGTGAACATGGTGGTTCCTGCCAGTTGATATATCAGTGAACATGTTGGTTCCTGCCAGTTGATAGATTGGTGAACATGGTGGTTCCTGCCAGTTGATAGATTGGTGTGAACATGGTGGTTCCTGCCAGTTGATAGATTGGTGAACAAGGTGGTTCCTGCCAGTTGATAGATTGGTGAACAAGGTGGTTCCTGCCAGTCGATAGATTGGTGAACATGGTTGTTCATGCCAGTTGATAGATTGGTGAACATGGTGGTTCGCCGTAGTATGCATATAAATATTACACATTTATTTCCAGATCTATACATTATTGTGACGATGCACAACTTAACATCACAGAAATGGATCGAGTATTATTTGAGTACATCGAGAATAGTAATATGACGCGAGACATCAGGTTGAATGTAAATACTACTCGCATTGGCATTGAAATAACTCCAGGACCTATCATGTGTGCGCAAAGTAAGTTCTAGTTATGAATGTATTATAAATTCCTAATGGCTTTGGTATGGGCAGCACTATATGTGTATACCACTGGCGTATACACAGTCAATGTCAGCTGTTTATACCACTGGCATATACACAGTCAATGTCAGCTGTTTATACCACTGGCATATACACAGTAAATGTCAGCTGCACAAACTTCAGAACACTATAGGGCATGTTGTGCTTAACATACATAATATAGTCCATGCTGTCATTAGCATTTTATAATACATGTGTAGACCCCCCTCTCTCTTTCTCTCTCTCTCTCTATATATATATATCTCTATCTGCATATCTCTCTTTCCTCTCCTCTCTCTCCTGTCTATCTCCTATCTATATGCCTCTTTCTCTCGCCTCTCTCTCTCTCTATATGCATATCTCTCTTTCCTCTCCTCATTCTCCACTCTATCTCCTACCTCTCTGTCTCTCCTCTCTTTCTCTATCTGCATCTCTCTCTCTTTCCTCTCCTCTCTCCTCTCTCTCTCCTATTTCTCTGTCTCTCTCTCTGTTTACTTTGTACTATCTTCGTAGAGCTCATCATGTGTTTGGACTGTGGCAGTTCGTCACTGCTTGAGTTTCGTATTTCTCCGCGGTTGGGTGTACTTTTGTATGTTAGATATTTTGGACAACCATGGACAGTTAATTAATTATAAAGTAATATATTCTAATGAATTTGTTTTGTCTATAGTTTTTAATATTGGCAGTAAACAGAAACTAACTTGTGAATTATTCCGGAACTAGTTCTTAATACGAACGTGTACACTAACATAAGCGGTTGTGCAGTTGCGTATTGTAGTGAAATGAAGCTCCCAACAGGTGCATGTAAAATGAATACAATTTCATACCAAATATTATTTATTTAGCCAAGTCACTGGACATCATAAATAAAGACATTTTGTATTTATTAGTGTAAGATAGAATTTTATTTCATCTCGTGGAAATACAAATTTCGGTGATCACTCGATGGAATAAAATCTTATCTTGCACTAGTAAACACAACTATCATATATATCTATGACATGTGAAGTATCTGTGTTTTCTTTGACATATTATCGACTGTTGTCTCGAAAACGAGTTCCCAATTTTGTCAGAGAGTGGGCTGTGAATGTCTGGTATCTAATTATTTATAGATTAGTTTTGGTGTCGGATTACAGTCCGTAACATCTGAAATTATTCTAAACAGACATTGTGCAACACTATTCTTATTCGGAGAAGGGTGTCATGTGCATAGACATAGCCTCGTAGGTATTATAGACCCAATCACTGTACCAACTACATTATGTTATACACGTGTGTAGCAGTAGTCCCGTACGTAGAGATAGACCCAATCACTGTACCAGCTACACTCCGTGATACACATGTGTATCAGTAGTCCCGTACGTAGAGATAGACCCAATCACTGTACCAGCTACACTCTGTGATACACATGTGTAGCAGTAGTCTCGTACGTAGAGATAGACCCAATCACTGTACCAGCTATACTCTGTGATACACATGTGTAGCCGTATCCCCGTACGTAGAGATATACCCAATCACTGTATCAGCTACACTCTGTGATACACATGTGTAGCAGTAGCCCCGTAGGTATGGATAGATGCAATCACTGTACCAGCTACACATCTTGGAAGTAAACACAAGCCTGATGTGTCATAAATTTAAATCATTTGAAACTATATTTGAATTCGTGAATCATAAACTATATTTCAGAAACCATAATTTATTCGCTAATATATAGTGCAAATTCAAATATGTCGATTCTATTTCATGATCAAAATATTTAAAAATCGCAAACAATTAGTTGGTGTTATTTTTAGAGTGCGTATATGGCGTCACACATACACTACAAACATTGTTTTGTGTGTGTGTTTTACGTTTATTTATCGTCGCTACCGGTTGCCCATTTGAGCGAAACCTCCTGAAGAGATTATTCATTTTAGATTTTTGGAGGATAGTGCAATGATATAGACAGAGATACATTCCAGAGTCTCCTCTGGTTCTTTTACGTGCACGGTGTAAAGCACCGACACAATACCTCGGTTTAATGTCCCATCTGAAAGACTGTTTATTTTATTATGGTCAAATGGGGTATCCAACCTGCGATCCCTGAATTAGCAGTCCAGCGTGTTACCACTGGACTACAGATCCGTCTGTACAAACATTGTAGTAAAATGACGCCTGCTTTAGCTTCACTTGCTAAATAACGTTTTATTGCAGATTTAAGAACGGTTTTTTCCTTTTTGCGTATACAGACAAAATGACTAGCCATGTTCGAATTCTGTTTTAGACATTGACGTTGGTGAAGCTACAGTAAGTTGTGAGAATGGGAACAAAACATTTCCGGCCTCTGTACAATGCGTGTATGACACTGACTCCGCCGGATTCATTATAGGTTGTAGATCTGGGCTTCATCTACACGGCTGTGGTAAGGTTTATCGTTTTCGTAATTAATTGATATTAATTGATAATTGAGTAGTTAATATTTGCACGATCCTTTATTTGCCAATATAACTTCTCTGACTTCTCGTTACTTTAAGTATTAGATTAGAGAACTTAAATATTTTAAATAAACACGCGATGACCGGATTTTGATACTACTGTATCAGAGGGAGGAACGTTCCTCCCTTTGAGAAACAAATTCATTTATGTTTCTTTAACTTTTGCAAATAAGGTATATTATCGGATTATATGTACCTTAATTGAAAACGTAAATGTTGGCACTGCTTGACCAACGGAGGAACGTTCCACCCTATTCGAAATTATCAAAGGGAGGAACGTTCCATCTATTAGATATTATCAAAGGGAGGAACGTTCACCCTATCCGAAATAATCAAAGGGAGGAACGTTCACCCTATTAGAAATTATCAAAGGGAGGAACGTTCCACCTATTAGAAATTATCAAAGGGAGGAACATTCACCCTATTTAGAAATTATCATCAATGGGAGGAACGTTCCACCTATTATATATTATCAAAGGGAGGAACGTTCCACCCATCCTATGAATGAATACATATGTTGTGTGATATTTAATGTTGAATATAATGCATTTATTTCAGCAACTATTTCAATCTTACCCCATGCTGTGTATAGTCTAAGTAAGGCTACAAACATTATAAGACATAACTAGGTCAATATATGTCCTAAAGAATTAGGTGGAAATCCGTTTTTATAATCATTTTTGATCCTGTAAGTTATCAATTAAGTTTGCATAGATATACTACATGTTGTTCGCTGTATGACTTCCATGTCAATTTGTTTGTATATATATACTACATGTTGTTCTCTGTATGACTTCCATGTCAATTTGTTTGTATATATATACTACATGTTGTTCTCTGTATGACTTCCATGTCAATTTGTTTGTATAGATATACTACATGTTGTTCTCTGTATGACTTCCATGTCAATTTGTTTGTATAGATATACTACATGTTATTCTCTGTATGACTTCCATGTCAATTTGTTTGTATAGATATACTACATGTTATTCTCTGTATGACTTCCATGTCAATTTGTTTGTATAGATATACTACATGTTATTCTCTGTATGACTTCCATGTCAATTTGTGTGTATAGATATACTCCATGTTATTCTCTGTATGACTTCCATGTCAATGTGTTTGTATAGATATACTACATGTTATTCTCTGTATGACTTCCATGTCAATGTGCTTGTTTATATATACTACATGTTGTTCTCTGTATGACTTCCATGTCAATTTGTTTGTATAGATATACTCCATGTTGTTCTCTGTATGACTTCCATGTCAATTTGTTTGTATAGATATACTACATGTTGTTCTCTGTATGACTTCCATGTCAATTTGTTTGCATATATATACTACATGTTGTTCTCTGTATGACTTCCATGTTAATTTGTTTGTATATATATACTACATGTTGTTCTCTGTATGACTACCATGTCAATTTGTTTGTATATATATACTACATGTTGTTCTCTGTATGACTTCCATGTCAATTTGTTTGTATAGATATACTACATGTTGTTCTCTGTATGACTTCCATGTTAATTTGTTTGTACAGATATACTACATGTTGTTCCCTGTATGACTTCTGTGTCAATTTGTTTGTATAGATATACTACATGTTGTTCTCTGTATGACTTCCATGTTAATTTGTTTGTACAGATATACTACATGTTGTTCTCTGTATAACTTCCATGTCAATTTGTTTGTATATATATACTACATGTTGTTCTATGTATGACTTCCATGTCAATTTGTTTGTATATATATACTACATGTTGTTCTCTGTATGACTTCCATTTCAATTTGTTTGTATATATATACTACATGTTGTTCTCTGTATGAGTTCCATGTCAATTTGTTTGTATATATATACTACATGTTGTTCTCTGTATGACTTCCATGTCAATTTGTTTGTATATATATACTACATGTTGTTCTCTGAATGACTTCCATGTCAATTTGTTTGTATATATATACTACATGTTGTTCTCTGTATGACTTCCATGTTAATTTGTTTGTATATATATACTACATGTTGTTCTCTGTATGACTTCCATGTCAATTTGTTTGTATATATATACTACATGTTGTTCTCTGTATGACTTCCATGTTAATTTGTTTGTATATATATACTACATGTTGTTCTCTGTATGACTTCCATGTTAATTTGTTTGTAGATCTCATTCTGAATATTGCATGTATTATGTTACGCTGTTGTTTTATTTAAAGTGGTCCATTCCGAGGCATATGGGCAACTGACGTATTAGGTAACGGTGTATGTGTTATTCAACGCAAACCAATGTACATGGATAAAGCTGTAGTTTTATTTAAAGTCGACCACTCCGATACACATGGGCAAACCAACGTACATGGATAAAGCTGTAATCTTATTTAAAGTCGACAACTCCGATACACATGTGCAAACCAACGTACATGTATAAAGCTATAGTTTTATTTAAAGTCGACCACTCCGATACACATGGGCAAACCAATGTACATAGATAAAGCTGTGGTTTTATTTGAAGTCGACCACTCCGATGCATATGGGCGACTGTTTAAGGGTGTGTATTATTGTGTAAAATACTGTATAGTAAACAAAAACACGAAATACGAATGTCACACTGTATGCGAGTGTCACGCTATATGCGAGTGTCAAAGCTGTATGCGAGTGCCACGCTGTATGCGAGTATCACGCAGTATGCGAGAGCCACACTGTATACGAATGCCACGCTGTATGCGAGTGTCACTCTAGTTGCGAGTGTCAAAGCTGTATGCGAGTGTCACGCTGTATGCGAGTGTCACGCTGTATGCGAGAACCACGCTGTATATGAATGTCACGCTGTATGCGAGAGCCACCCACGCTGTATACGAGTGTCACGCTGTATGCGAGTGTCAATGCTGTATGCGAGTGTCACGCTGTATGCTAGTGTCACACTGTATACGAGAGCCACGCTGTATACGAGTGTCACGCTGTATGCGAGAGTCACGCTGTATGCGAGTGTCACGATATACGCGAGTATCACGCTGTATGCGAGAGCCACGCTGTATGCGAGTATCACGCTATATGCGAGTAACACGCTAGTTGCGAGTGTCAAAGCTGTATGCGAGAGCCACACTGTATACGAATGCCACGCTGTATGCGAGTGTCACGCTAGTTGCGAGTGTCACGCTGTATGCGAGAGCCACGCTGTATGCGAGTGTCACGCTGTATGCAAGATCCAGGCTGTATACGAATTTCACGCTGTATGTGAGTGTCACGCTGTATGCGAGAGTCACGCTGTATGCGAGTGCCACGCTGTATGCGAGAGCCACGCTGTATATGAGGGTCACGCTGTATGCGAGTGTCACGCTGTTTATGAGTGTCACGCTGTTTATGAGTGTCACGCTGTATACGAGTGTCACGCTGTATGCGAGAGTCATATGTATGAGCGTGTTCCGTTTGTTATGCCAGCGATGTTAAGAACTCCTGTTAAAGTGAGTGTACACACATGAGTATGAGCGTGTTCCGTTTGTTATGTCAGCGATGTTAAGAACTCCTGTTAAAGTGAGTGTACACACATGAGTATGAGCGTGTTCCGTTTGTTATGCCAGCGATGTTAAGAACTCCTGTTAAAGTGAGTGTACACACATGAGTCTGAGCGTGTTCCGTTTGTTATGACAGCGATGTTAAGAACTCCTGTTAAAGTGAGTGTACACACAGTCACACATTGATTTCATGGTTATTATGATTTGCTTACGGAGAAAAAAATAATATCGTATTCAAAATAGGATTATATATATGTCAACATAAAGCACATTCAAAAGGATGGATTATAATGTTTTAATATCAGTATCATATTTATCTGGACTTGTTTCAGAATCATTTGAGTGTCCTGCAAATACAGTGAAATGTCCTGGCAGTTTTTGCTTGCCGTTGAAGTTTATATGTGATACGGAGATACAGTGTCCAGGCGGACAGGATGAACAAGACTGTGGTAAGTAGCAGTAGATGGAGCACACACTGCGTATGGTTTGTTCTTGACTCACTTGATCTTGCAAAGCCAGCATTAGATTTCAGCCGTTACAATAATAAACATGATGTGATTTGCATATACATATGCTTAATGGATGTTTAGGGTACACATGCATTACATTAATGACCCAAGTATCTATAACATACAGCGATACAGTTACAAACAAATTCGAAATGTGGGGTACGAAAACAGGAAGTGTACGAAAACAGGGCAATTGGTGATAATACCCTGTCGATGACTGCTGTTTCTTAAATGCATTGCATTGTATGTATGTATTGATATGATTCTATATGTAGGTAACATATTGTGTCAGGTGTTTGTCATATTTATACCATTGTTGTACATAGTCAAAGACAGTATGCTTATATAATATGCCAATGCATTTGAAATGGCATTGCTCGTACCGCTTAGTCGATATAACGTGGTAGATATACGAATGAGGAAAGAATTTAACAGAGATAAATTGCATACACCCTTCGCAATGTACAACAATACATAGTGGAGAAGAATAACTAAACAATGCCTGCTAGCAATAATATACGTAGAAATGAGCATGAAGAACATACATTTATATTGCCGATTTATCCAACGATTCTAACTGTCAGCAATAACATTCTACTCAGGTTGTCATGACAAAGCACTGGAGGTAATCCTTCTACATGAAGTTGAAGAGAATGGTAGGCACAGTGATGATAAATTGATGAAACGTGTCGCCAACCAATTCCACACAACACACAGTATCGTGAGAGAATTAAAGTTCCATTCACGGAAACACCCAAGTATGCTGGGGTTTGAGCACAGCATTCTTGATATATCTGATACAGAGGTGGATCCACACGATACTACTAACAACGCGTTTACTTGCAACTATTCCATGATGGCGTCGGATTTTATAAATAGTATTCAGTTTTCAAAGACTACATCGAGAGGAATTATCTTTATACAAAAAAGTAATGAATCCGAAAATGTTGCTAAGTTGATGTTTGGAAATATCAAATCTATGCCAGACTTCCGTTTATACAGAGTAATGCAAGACCCACACACCCACCCAATCGCATATACATTTCCGTTTGTCATCGACGTGTTCGTAAAACGGTGGAATATTCTCTCATCTGTTGGCGTCAACTATTTTCCTGAATTGTGTAGCGGTAAGTTACTAAATGGAACACACGTTATCGAATACGATATTGGTATTATAACAGTACGCCAGTCAATATATTCTCAATATTAAACTAGTCTCGTATATTGAAGACATTGCATTAGGTCTGTATATTGACTACATTACTCGCGACCTGTAGTTTGATAGCATTTCACAAGTCATGTATGTTACTTGAATACATTATGCTACCTATGTTGTTTATGTTAGCATTTCTATGTTGCTATAATGTATATTTGTTGTTTCACATAAATAAGAAGTAAAATGCATAACCATGTTTAATACACATATCTTGTATTGCCATTCAGAAGCTCCTATGGTGCACTGCCCACTCGCCTATAGATGCTTATCCACCAAGATGTGTATTCCACTACAGCATGTATGCGATGGACACGTCCAGTGTTTATTCGGCGACGATGAGCGCTTGTGTATCTCCAGCTGTCCCGCAAATTGTACATGCAATGGATATTCAACTGATTGTAGTTTCTCAGCAGTCGACACTAACTCATTAGTGGAATTACACGAACAATCACGCTTGATAGATTTGAGTGGAAACCCTGACCTCAAGGAAATTATTCATCAAATAAAATTTGATTTCCCGAACCTAATTTCCCTCAATATATCCCAGTGTGAAATAAAGGACATCGGCAGTAATAGATTTAAGCTGTTAAATAATTTACGAATCTTGGATCTAAGCTATAACAAACTTTCAAAATTACCTTCTTCTGCGTTTATTGGTCTACGTAGACTAACGAGTCTGGTACTATTAGGGAACACGGATATTCACACGGTGGAGGCTTATGCACTGAAGGGGCTTCTAAGCCTTCGAAATATTGAAATAAGAGGCTCAAACATCAACTATATGTCTTCCCATGCATTTGCTGGTTTGCGATTAGATGCACTTTATCTCGCCAACAACACAATACGTGACATGGAGGACAATGTGTTTGGCGAGCTTGAAACAAAAACCATTAACATTGAATCCAATACTATAATAAATTTCCATAAGGGTTTATTTGTGGGGGTATCTGGACTTATTTCATTACACACTCCTGACTACAAGTATTGCTGCGTTCGTCCTAACTACCTACCCAATAACAAATGTCTTCCTGCACCAGATGAGTTCTCGTCGTGCGAAGATCTTCTACGTCTATCCGTTCTGCAGACAATGATGTGGCTAATAGGAATTTGCGCACTGGTTGGAAACATATTTTCTATTACATATCGAGTTGTGTACGATCGGGAGAAATTGCAGTTAGGTTACGGTATGTTCGTGACAAATCTTGCTGTGGCAGATTTTCTGATGGGCGTATATCTAATTATCATAGCGACAGCTGATGCTGTATTCAGAAAAAGGTTAGTTTGATGTTACTAGATGCACATTCGTATTGTTTAGCTTTTAAGGTATGTCTGCTTAAACCCGGTCATATGTAAGTCGGAGTTATGTTTGTCTCACCTTTCACCGAGGGTCAGGTGAGTAATGTTGTTTCTTCAGCTGTGATCAGCTCACACAACGTGTGTACTCATACTATTTATCTGATCGCACTGCCGCACAGTTACCAAAGTTTGGCAAATTGCTATTTTAAGTGATATGATAGTAGCCTTCGACTTGACATAGCAAGGATATAATGAAATTAATTCTTGTAAAATGCAACCATGCACCTATGTTACATTTCAGGTATATCTTCGTGGATGAATTCTGGAGAAATAGTGCTTGGTGTACCTTCGCCGGTTTCCTTTCAACCTTGTCATCAGAGGCTAGTGTGTTCTTCATTTGTCTGATCACGTTGGACAGACTACTTGTCATCAAATATCCATTCGGTCAAGTTCGATTCAGCTCGAGAAATGTAGCAATTGCCTCGTTGAGTGCGTGGATGATATCATTTTCGATCGCATTCACACCAATAATCTATGATGGTTACTTCCGTAACAGATTTTATTCCAAAGCTGGTGTGTGTATTGCGCTACCACTCACTAGAGACAGACCGCCTGGCTGGTTATATTCAATTCTGGTCTTCATTGGCCTAAATTTTATAACATTTTGTTTGATAGCTATAGGACAAATGTCAATATATATGGAAATCAAGAAGACGTCATCCAGAATGAGGTTGGCAAGCCCTAACACATGGTCACGTCGTCAACGAGAATTGAGAGTGGCTAAAAACCTACTACTTGTCGTGACAACTGATTTTTTGTGTTGGTTTCCTATTGGTTGTATGGGTAAGTGTCTATATTTATTATTTATAGTGCAACCTGTTGCATAATAATACAAGTATTAACTATATAAGTATTATATATTGACACAAGATGATCCAATGGTAGAATACTAAGACAATGTACAATATCTACAATTTATTTACATATAAATGAATGATGATACTATATATAGATGCAAGATGTAATGATTGAAACGTCATTTGGCGGCCTGAAAAAGTTCACGTGTTCCGTTGTTAGTTCTCTTTGCTGGTTATACACTTGTTGATTTATTTAATCATTCGTGGAATATTTCAATGATGTAACGTTTTTACATATATCTGGGTTGGTTCGCTCTTAAGCGTGTCGGGCCAACCTCCTATGCCGGTTTCCTGGTTGTCCGGTCACGTGGTAACTCCGGGTCGTTCCGGTCTGCAGTTCCACTGTTAGTTGCTTAGCCTGGTGGGTCTGTCGTCGCTCATTGGGCGATTACGTGGGTGACGTCCTTTGACGGCTATCCACACATTGGCAGTTCCCCAGCTGTTAGCATCTCACACTCCACTCCATGTTGCGTGCGGCTACAATTTTATAAGTACGTCATATTAAAGACGAGCATCTAGTATGCATGTTCATTGGTATTCCATACCTGTGACTTCACTAAGTCGGTTCCACCTGGTGTCGGCTCAGCTCCTATCTCATAGTGCCCTTCGCATCTAATTCACCAGTTTCCACGTCAATACATACAGTTTCGTGACATCTTATCAATTATGTGATTACATCGACAAAGTTCCATTATATCAATCAAATTCCCTCATACATGAGTATATACATAATACGTCAATTGTACACTGTAAGCTGTGTACATAACACCTTAATTATTCACTGTACGCGGTGTATGGTTATATTAGTTCATAACGGACGGATGCCGTATAATGTATCGGACTGGCACCATTCATACATCAGACGGACGATATCTCACAGTGACGTTCACATTTATACATCCATGACAATATAAAGTAACACTATAAAGTAATTACATTCAAAGTATGCAACCTAGTAACATGCCTTAGACTCCTTATTCAAATGGAACATGTTTCGCCATCGGGCGAACTATAGTTGTATAAATAACCACCTGGTTACTAATTTACAATGAATGAAACCCCGGTCAGATCTACATAATGAACTTGTTTCGCACTCCAGTGAAAGTAAACGATATACTAAACCAT
>JABXNX010000661.1:0-14915 GCA_014843695.1 Archivesica marissinica | reverse complement strand
AAATCACCATGTAGCTCACTCGCTGATAAATCACCATCTAGCTCAGGCCCTGATAAATCACCATCTATCTCATGCTCTGATAAATCACCATCTATCTCATGCTCTGATAAATCACCATCTATCTCCAGCCCTGATAAATCACCATCTATCTCACACCCTGATAAATCACCATCTAGCTCAGGCCAAGATAAATCACCATCTATCTCATGCTCTGATAAATCACCATCCATCTCATGCTCTGATAAATCACCATCTATCTCATGCTCTGATAAATCACCATCTAGCTCCAACCCTGATAAATCACCATGTAGCTCACGCCCTGATAAATCACCATCTAGCTCATGCCCTGATAAATCACCATCTAGCTCCAGCCCTGATAAATCACCATCTAGCTCAAGCCCTGATAAATCACCATCTAGCTCCAGCCCTGATAAATCACCATCTAGCTCCAGCCCTGATAAATCACCATCTAGCTCACACCCTGATAAATCACCATCTAGCTCACACCCTGATAAATCACCATCTAGCTCACGCCCTGATAAATCACCATCTAGCTCCAGCCCTGATAAATCACCATCTAGCTCCAGCCCTGATAAATCACCATCTAGCTCCAGCCCTGATAAATCACCATCTAGCTCACACCCTGATAAATCACCATCAAGCTCACACCCTGATAAATCACCATCTAGCTCACGCCCTGATAAATCACCATCTAGCTCCAGCCCTGATAAATCACCATCTAGCTCCAGCCCTGATAAATCACCATCTAGCTCCAGCCCTGATAAATCACCATCTAGCTCACACCCTGATAAATCACCATCTAGCTCACACCCTGATAAATCACCATCTAGCTCACGCCCTGATAAATCACCATCTAGCTCAAGCCCTGATAAATCACCATCTAGCTCCAGCCCTGATAAATCACCATCTAGCTCCAGCCCTGATAAATCACCATCTAGCTCACACCCTGATAAATCACCATCTAGCTCACACCCTGATAAATCACCATCTAGCTCACACCCTGATAAATCACCATCTAGCTCCAGCCCTGATAAATCACCATCTAGCTCACACCCTGATAAATTACCATCTAGCTCCAGCCCTGATAAATCACCCTCTAGCTCCAGCCCTGATAAATCACCATCTAGCTCCAGCCCTGATAAATCACCATCTAGCTCCAGCCCTGATAAATCACCATCTAGCTCCAGCCCTGATAAATCACCATGTAGCTCACTCGCTGATAAATCACCATCTAGCTCCAGCCCTGATAAATCACCATCTAGCTCCAGCCCTGATAAATCACCATCTAGCTCCAGCCCTGATAAATCACCATCTAGCTCCAGCCCTGATAAATCACCATCTAGCTCCAGCCCTGATAAATCACCCTCTAGCTCCAGCCCTGATAAATCACCATCTAGCTCCAGCCCTGATAAATCACCATGTAGCTCACTCGCTGATAAATCACCATCTAGCTCAGGCCCTGATAAATCACCATCTATCTCATGCTCTGATAAATCACCATCTATCTCATGCTCTGATAAATCACCATCTATCTCCAGCCCTGATAAATCACCACTGATAAATCACCATCTAGCTCATGCCCTGATAAATCACCATCTATCTCATGCTCTGATAAATCACCATCTATCTCATGCCCTGATAAATCACCATCTATCTCATGCCCTGATAAATCACCATCTATCTCAGGCCCTGATAAATCACCATCTATCTCATGCCCTGATAAATCACCATCTAGCTCATGCCCTGATAAATCACCATCTATCTCATGCTCTGATAAATCACCATCTATCTCATGCCCTGATAAATCACCATCTATCTCATGCTCTGATAAATCACCATCTATCTCATGCCCTGATAAATCACCATCTATCTCATGCTCTGATAAATCACCATCTATCTCATGCCCTGATAAATCACCATCTATCTCAGGCTCTGATAAATCACCATGTAGCTCATGCCCTGATAAATCACCATCTATCTCATGCCCTGATAAATCACCATGTAGCTCATGCCCTGATAAATCACCATCTATCTCATGCTCTGATAAATCACCATCTATCTCACGCCCTGATAAATCACCATCTATCTCATGCCCTGATAAATCACCATCTAGCTCCAGCCCTGATAAATCACCATTTAGCTCACTCGCTGATAAATCACCCTCTAGCTCCAGCCCTGATAAATCACCATCTAGCTCCAGCCCTTATAAATCACCATGTAGCTCACTCGCTGATAAATCACCATCTATCTCATGCTCTGATAAATCACCATCTATCTCATGCCCTGATAAATCACCATCTATCTCATGCTCTGATAAATCACCATCTAGCTCAGGCCCTGATAAATCACCATCTAGCTCACACCCTGATAAATCACCATGTAGCTCATGCCCTGATAAATCACCATCTAGCTCCAGCCCTGATAAATCACCATCTAGCTCCAGCCCTGATAAATCACCATCTAGCTCACACCCTGATAAATCACCATCAAGCTCACACCCTGATAAATCACCATCTAGCTCACGCCCTGATAAATCACCATCTAGCTCCAGCCCTGATAAATCACCATCTAGCTCCAGCCCTGATAAATCACCATCTAGCTCCAGCCCTGATAAATCACCATCTAGCTCACACCCTGATAAATCACCATCAAGCTCACGCCCTGATAAATCACCATCTAGCTCACACCCTGATAAATCACCATCTAGCTCACACCCTGATAAATCACCATCTAGCTCCAGCCCTGATAAATCACCATCTAGCTCACACCCTGATAAATCACCATCTAGCTCACACCCTGATAAATCACCATCTAGCTCACACCCTGATAAATCACCATCTAGCTCACGCCCTGATAAATCACCATCTAGCTCACGCCCTGATAAATCACCATCTAGCTCACGCCCTGATAAATCACCATCTAGCTCCAGCCCTGATAAATCACCATCTAGCTCCAGCCCTGATAAATCACCATCTAGCTCCAGCTCTGATAAATCACCATCTAGCTCCAGCCCTGATAAATCACCATCTAGCTCACACCCTGATAAATCACCATCTAGCTCACACCCTGATAAATCACCATCTAGCTCACACCCTGATAAATCACCATCTAGCTCACACCCTGATAAATCACCATCTATCTCCAGCCCTGATAAATCACCATCTAGCTCACACCCTGATAAATTACCATCTAGCTCCAGCCCTGATAAATCACCCTCTAGCTCCAGCCCTGATAAATCACCATCTAGCTCCAGCCCTGATAAATCACCATCTAGCTCCAGCCCTGATAAATCACCATCTAGCTCCAGCCCTGATAAATCACCATGTAGCTCACTCGCTGATAAATCACCATCTAGCTCCAGCCCTGATAAATCACCATCTAGCTCCAGCCCTGATAAATCACCATCTAGCTCCAGCCCTGATAAATCACCATCTAGCTCCAGCCCTGATAAATCACCATCTAGCTCCAGCCCTGATAAATCACCCTCTAGCTCCAGCCCTGATAAATCACCATCTAGCTCCAGCCCTGATAAATCACCATGTAGCTCACTCGCTGATAAATCACCATCTAGCTCAGGCCCTGATAAATCACCATCTATCTCATGCTCTGATAAATCACCATCTATCTCATGCTCTGATAAATCACCATCTATCTCCAGCCCTGATAAATCACCATCTATCTCACACCCTGATAAATCACCATCTAGCTCAGGCCAAGATAAATCACCATCTATCTCATGCTCTGATAAATCACCATCCATCTCATGCTCTGATAAATCACCATCTATCTCATGCTCTGATAAATCACCATCTAGCTCCAACCCTGATAAATCACCATGTAGCTCACTCACTGATAAATCACCATCTAGCTCAGGCCCTGATAAATCACCATCTATCTCATGCTCTAATAAATCACCATCTAGCTCCAGCCCTGATAAATCACCATGTAGCTCACTCGCTGATAAATCACCATCTAGCTCAGGCCCTGATAAATCACCATCTACCTCATGCCCTGATAAATCACCATCTATCTCAGGCCCTGATAAATCACCATCTATCTCATGCTCTGATAAATCACCATCTATCTCATGCCCTGATAAATCACCATCTATCTCATGCTCTGATAAATCACCATGTAGCTCATGCCCTGATAAATCACCATCTATCTCAGGCTCTGATAAATCACCATGTAGCTCATGCCCTGATAAATCACCATCTATCTCATGCTCTGATAAATCACCATCTATCTCACGCCCTGATAAATCACCATCTATCTCATGCCCTGATAAATCACCATCTAGCTCCAGCCCTGATAAATCACCATTTAGCTCACTCGCTGATAAATCACCCTCTAGCTCCAGCCCTGATAAATCACCATCTAGCTCCAGCCCTGATAAATCACCATGTAGCTCACTCGCTGATAAATCACCATCTATCTCATGCTCTGATAAATCACCATCTATCTCATGCCCTGATAAATCACCATCTATCTCATGCTCTGATAAATCACCATCTAGCTCAGGCCCTGATAAATCACCATCTAGCTCACACCCTGATAAATCACCATGTAGCTCATGCCCTGATAAATCACCATCTAGCTCATGCCCTGATAAATCACCATCTAGCTCACACCCTGATAAATCACCATGTAGCTCATGCCCTGATAAATCACCATCTAGCTCATGCCCTGATAAATCACCATCTAGCTCAGGCCCTGATAAATCACCATCTATCTCATGCCCTGATAAATCACCATCTATCTCAGGCCCTGATAAATCACCATCTAGCTCATGCCCTGATAAATCACCATCTAGCTCACGCCATGAGAAAAGGAGATAGAGAGTCAGAGGTTGGAATTGACTGGTGACAGAGTTTACAGGTGAAGATAGATTCAAAAGTGACTTTAGTCGTGATTCGGCACATTACAGGTTAATGTTACTCCTAGAGCTGCCAACAAAACAGTGCAGTGTGCTGATCGCATCCAAAAATGGCATTTTGTGTCCCACCATTTCAAACATACTTATTTGTTATTGGTTATATTGAACATAATTTATAATAATTTATGTACAGTATACAGGGCATTGCTTCTATTTTGGGACGATTTTGGAGTGTTAGGGACATGTTTTGGTGCATTTCTATTTAGGAAGTTTTGGAAAGACAATTTAGGGAGTTTTGGAATGTTGGGGGAAAGTTTTGATGTGTTAGGAAGATATGTTTGGCATGTTAAGGGGACGTTTTTGGTTTTAGTAGAAGCCTTTGGTGTGTTAGGGAGAAGTTATTGGCGAGTTAGGGAGAAGCAGCCAACCTGTATTAAGTGGCCAGTAACCAAACTCCCAGTGTGGCAATTGGTTCAGCATTTAACGTGTATTAAGCAGCTACCTGTGCTAAGCAGCCAGTGTTTATCAATCCCTTAGTTTAAGTATATTTTATAATACACAAGATATTTGAAATGGATTGGAAAACAAGCTGAGAGCTTATGTAAGTTCCTTTCCATGATTGTTTGCATTAATAGCAGTTAGTGAGACATGACGAGAGGTGTCTTAAGTCTTTAAACCCCCCCCCCCCACAGTGGTCCTGGGTGTATGCATGTGCTATGTGGGGCAATTAGTTATAATAGTGTGCACTTATTGGTGATGAACTATGAACATGAAGAAATGGAAAATTAGTAAATGGGATGAAATGAGTTGCTGTGACACACGCTGGATAGGAGGGATGGACCTAGAATAGCCACCCGAAAGTCGCATCATACCTCTATAGCTGCAATGTTAGAAATATGGACTTGTTATTATTGAATGGCAGCGATTGTCGTTGTACAGAAGATTGTTTGTCGCCGGTGCGCAAGGAATACAGACATTGTTGTATAGTGGGCACTGCATGAGGCAGTGCATTGTTGTTTCCATTGCTCCACGGGCACAGTTCGGCAATTCAACAATGTTTTTATGATGCGGCAAGGACGAAATTCAAAAAACTACACCTTAGTCTGGATGGTAGATGGACATGGCGAATCTGAAGCCTCCTGGTTCCCATTTCGTATAGAGGAGAATATTTCTTAGGCTTGCTGAGTTTGGACACATTTATGGAATTACTGGTATCACATCCCAACGATATGGATTTCTCAGTATTTGTAGGATGTGGATTTCTCCTGGCAGTATTTCATTTTACACAGGATGTGGATTTCTCCTGGCAGTATTTGTAGGATGTGGATTTCTCCTGCAGTATTTGTAGGATGTGGATTTCTCCTGGCAGTATTTGTAGTATGTGGATTTCTCCTGGCAGTATTTGTAGGATGTGGATTTCTCCTGGCAGTATTTGATTTTACACAGTAGGATGTGGATTTCTCCTGGCAGTATTTGATTTTACACAGTAGGATGTGGATTTCTCCTGGCAGTATTTGATTTTACACAGTAGGATGTGGATTTCTCCTGGCAGTATTTCATTTTACACAGTAGGATGTGGATTTCTCCTGGCAGTATTTGATTTTACACAGTAGGATGTGGATTTCTCCTGGCAGTATTTGTAGGATGTGGATTTCTCCTGGCAGTATTTGATTTTACACAGTAGGATGTGGATTTCTCCTGGCAGTATTTGATTTTACACAGGATGTGGATTTCTCCTGGCAGTATTTGATTTTACACAGTAGGATGTGGATTTCTCCTGGCAGTATTTGATTTTACACAGTAGGATGTGGATTTCTCCTGGCAGTATTTCATTTTACACAGTAGGATGTGGATTTCTCCTGGCAGTATTTGATTTTACACAGTAGGATGTGGATTTCTCCTGGCAGTATTTCATTTTACACAGTAGGATGTGGATTTCTCCTGGCAGTATTTGATTTTACACAGTAGGATGTGGATTTCTCCTGGCAGTATTTGTATTGATTTTGCAGTATTTGTAGGATGTGGATTTCTCCTGGCAGTATTTCATTTTACACAGGATGTGGATTTCTCCTGGCAGTATTTGTAGGATGTGGATTTATCCTGGCAGTATTTATAGTATGTGGATTTCTCCTGGCAGTATTTGATTTTACACAGTAGGATGTGGATTTCTCCTGGCAGTATTTCATTTTACACAGTAGGATGTGGATTTCTCCTGGCAGTATTTGATTTTACACAGGATGTGGATTTCTCCTGGCAGTATTTGATTTTACACAGTAGGATGTGGATTTCTCCTGGCAGTATTTGATTTTACACAGTAGGATGTGGATTTCTCCTGGCAGTATTTGATTTTACACAGTAGGATGTGGATTTCTCCTGGCAGTATTTGATTTTACACAGTAGGATGTGGATTTCTCCTGGCAGTATTTGATTTTACACAGTAGGATGTGGATTTCTCCTGGCAGTATTTGATTTTACACAGTAGGATGTGGATTTCTCCTGGCAGTATTTCATTTTACACAGTAGGATGTGGATTTCTCCTGGCAGTATTTCATTTTACACAGTAGGATGTGGATTTCTCCTGGCAGTATTTATTTTACACAGGATGTGGATTTCTCCGGCAGTATTTGATTTTCAAGTAGGATGTGGATTTCTCCTGGCAGTATTTGATTTTACACAGTAGGATGTGGATTTCTCCTGGCAGTATTTGATTTTACACAGTAGGATGTGGATTTCTCCTGGCAGTATTTGATTTTACACAGGATGTGGATTTCTCCTGGCAGTATTTGATTTTACACAGTAGGATGTGGATTTCTCCTGGCAGTATTTGATTTTACACAGTAGGATGTGGATTTCTCCTGGCAGTATTTGATTTTACACAGTAGGATGTGGATTTCTCCTGGCAGTATTTGATTTTACACAGTAGGATGTGGATTTCTCCTGGCAGTATTTGATTTTACACAGTAGGATGTGGATTTCTCCTGGCAGTATTTGATTTTACACAGTAGGATGTGGATTTCTCCTGGCAGTATTTGATTTTACACAGTAGGATGTGGATTTCTCCTGGCAGTATTTGATTTTACACAGTAGGATGTGGATTTCTCCTGGCAGTATTTCATTTTACACAGTAGGATGTGGATTTCTCCTGGCAGTATTTGTAGGATGTGGATTTCTCCTGGCAGATTTCATTTTACACAGTAGGATGTGGATTTCTCCTGGCAGTATTTGTAGATGATTTTGCATAGTAATGGATTTTCCTGCAGTATTTGTAGATGTGGATTTCTCCTGGCAGTATTTGATTTTACACAGTAGGATGTGGATTTCTCCTGGCAGTATTTATTTTACACAGTAGGATGTGGATTTCTCCTGGCAGTATTTCATTTTACACAGTAGGATGTGGATTTCTCCTGGCAGTATTTATTTTACACAGTAGGATGTGGATTTCTCCTGGCAGTATTTCATTTTACACAGTAGGATGTGGATTTCTCCTGGCAGTATTTTGATTTTGCAGTATTTGTAGTATGTGGATTTCTCCTGGCAGTATTTGATTTTACACAGTAGGATGTGAATTTCTCCTGGCAGTATTTGTAGGATGTGGATTTCTCCTGGCAGTATTTGCAGTATTGATTTCTCCTGGCAGTATTTGATTTTACACAGTAGGATGTGGATTTCTCCTGGCAGTATTTGATTTTACACAGTAGGATGTGGATTTCTCCTGGCAGTATTTGATTTTACACAGTAGGATGTGGATTTCTCCTGGCAGTATTTGATTTTACACAGTAGGATGTGGATTTCTCCTGGCAGTATTTGATTTTACACAGTAGGATGTGGATTTCTCCTGGCAGTATTGATTTTACACAGTAGGATGTGGATTTCTCCTGGCAGTATTTGATTTTACACAGTAGGATGTGGATTTCTCCTGGCAGTATTTGATTTTACACAGTAGGATGTGGATTTCTCCTGGCAGTATTTGATTTTACACAGTAGGATGTGGATTTCTCCTGGCAGTATTTGATTTTACACAGTAGGATGTGGATTTCTCCTGGTTGTATTTCATTTTACACAGTAGGGTGTGGATTTCTCCTGGCAGTATTTGATTTTACACAGTAGGATGTGGATTTCTCCTGGCAGTATTTGATTTTACACAGTAGGATGTGGATTTCTCCTGGCAGTATTTGATTTTACACAGTAGGATGTGGATTTCTCCTGGCAGTATTTCATTTTACACAGTAGGATGTGGATTTCTCCTGGCAGTATTTGTAGGATGTGGATTTCTCCGGCAGTATTTGTAGGATGTGGATTTATCCTGGCAGTATTTGTAGTATGTGGATTTCTCCTGGCAGTATTTGATTTTACACAGTAGGATGTGGATTTCTCCTGGCAGTATTTGTAGGATGTGGATTTCTCCTGGCAGTATTTCATTTTACACAGGATGTGGATTTCTCCTGGCAGTATTTGTAGGATGTGGATTTCTCCTGGCAGTATTTCATTTTACACAGTAGGATGTGGATTTCTCCTGGCAGTATTTTATTGATTTCCTGCAGTATTTGTAGTATGTGGATTTCTCCTGGCAGTATTTGATTTTACACAGTAGGATGTGGATTTCTCCTGGCAGTATTTGATTTTACACAGTAGGATGTGGATTTCTCCTGGCAGTATTTGATTTTACACAGTAGGATGTGGATTTCTCCTGGCAGTATTTGATTTTACACAGTAGGATGTGGATTTCTCCTGGCAGTATTTGATTTTACACAGTAGGATGTGGATTTCTCCTGGCAGTATTTGATTTTACACAGTAGGATGTGGATTTCTCCTGGCAGTATTTGATTTTACACAGTAGGATGTGGATTTCTCCTGGCAGTATTTGATTTTACACAGTAGGATGTGGATTTCTCCTGGCAGTATTTGATTTTACACAGTAGGATGTGGATTTCTCCTGGCAGTATTGATTTTACACAGTAGGATGTGGATTTCTCCTGGCAGTATTTGATTTTACACAGTAGGATGTGGATTTCTCCTGGCAGTATTTGATTTTACACAGTAGGATGTGGATTTCTCCTGGCAGTATTTGATTTTACACAGTAGGATGTGGATTTCTCCTGGCAGTATTTGATTTTACACAGTAGGATGTGGATTTCTCCTGGCAGTATTTGATTTTACACAGTAGGATGTGGATTTCTCCTGGCAGTATTTGATTTTACACAGTAGGATGTGGATTTCTCCTGGCAGTATTTGATTTTACACAGTAGGATGTGGATTTCTCCTGGCAGTATTTGATTTTACACAGTAGGATGTGGATTTCTCCTGGCAGTATTTGATTTTACACAGTAGGATGTGGATTTCTCCTGGCAGTATTTGATTTTACACAGTAGGATGTGGATTTCTCCTGGCAGTATTTCATTTTACACAGTAGGATGTGGATTTCTCCTGGCAGTATTTGATTTTACACAGTAGGATGTGGATTTCTCCTGGCAGTATTTGATTTTACACAGTAGGATGTGGATTTCTCCTGGCAGTATTTGATTTTACACAGTAGGATGTGGATTTCTCCTGGCAGTATTTGATTTTACACAGTAGGATGTGGATTTCTCCTGGCAGTATTTGATTTTACACAGTAGGATGTGGATTTCCTGCAGTATTTGTAGATGTGGATTTCTCCTGGCAGTATTTATTTTACACGTAGGATGTGGATTTCTCCTGGCAGTATTTGTAGGATGTGGATTTCTCCTGGCAGTATTTCATTTTACACAGTAGGATGTGGATTTCTCCTGGCAGTATTTGTAGGATGTGATTTCTCCTGCAGTATTTGTAGTATGTGGATTTCTCCTGGCAGTATTTGATTTTACACAGTAGGATGTGAATTTCTCCTGGCAGTATTTTAGGATGTGGATTTCTCCTGGCAGTATTTGCAGTATGTGGATTTCTCCTGGCAGTATTTGATTTTACACAGTAGGATGTGGATTTCTCCTGGCAGTATTTGATTTTACACAGTAGGATGTGGATTTCTCCTGGCAGTATTTGATTTTACACTAGGATGTGGATTTCTCCTGGCAGTATTTGATTTTACACAGTAGGATGTGGATTTCTCCTGGCAGTATTTGATTTTACACAGTAGGATGTGGATTTCTCCTGGCAGTATTTGATTTTACACAGTAGGATGTGGATTTCTCCTGGCAGTATTTGATTTTACACAGTAGGATGTGGATTTCTCCTGGCAGTATTTGATTTTACACAGTAGGATGTGGATTTCTCCTGGCAGTATTTGATTTTACACAGTAGGATGTGGATTTCTCCTGGCAGTATTTGATTTTACACAGTAGGATGTGGATTTCTCCTGGCAGTATTTGATTTTACACAGTAGGATGTGGATTTCTCCTGGCAGTATTTGATTTTACACAGTAGGATGTGGATTTCTCCTGGCAGTATTTGATTTTACACAGTAGGATGTGGATTTCTCCTGGCAGTATTTGATTTTACACAGTAGGATGTGGATTTCTCCTGGCAGTATTTGATTTTACACAGTAGGATGTGGATTTCTCCTGGCAGTATTTGATTTTACACAGTAGGATGTGGATTTCTCCTGGCAGTATTTCATTTTACACAGTAGGATGTGGATTTCTCCTGGCAGTATTTGATTTTACACAGTAGGATGTGGATTTCTCCTGGCAGTATTTGATTTTACACAGTAGGATGTGGATTTCTCCTGGCAGTATTTGATTTTACACAGTAGGATGTGGATTTCTCCTGGCAGTATTTGATTTTACACAGGATGTGGATTTCTCCTGGCAGTATTTGATTTTACACAGTAGGATGTGGATTTCTCCTGGCAGTATTTGTAGGATGTGGATTTCTCCTGGCAGTATTTCATTTTACACAGTAGGATGTGGATTTCTCCTGGCAGTATTTGTAGGATGTGGATTTCTCCGGCAGTATTTATTTTCTAGTAGATGTGGATTTCTCCTGGCAGTATTTGATTTTACACAGTAGGATGTGGATTTCTCCTGGCAGTATTTGTAGGATGTGGATTTCTCCTGGCAGTATATTTTACACAGGATGTGATTTCTCCGGCAGTATTTGTAGGATGTGGATTTCTCCTGGCAGTATTTGATTTTACACAGTAGGATGTGGATTTCTCCTGGCAGTATTTGTAGGATGTGGATTTCTCCTGGCAGTATTTCATTTTACACAGGATGTGGATTTCTCCTGGCAGTATTTGTAGGATGTGGATTTCTCCTGGCAGTATTTCATTTTACACAGTAGGATGTGGATTTCTCCTGGCAGTATTTGTAGGATGTCGATTTCTCCTGCAGTATTTGTAGTATGTGGATTTCTCCTGGCAGTATTTGATTTTACACAGTAGGATGTGAATTTCTCCTGGCAGTATTTGTAGGATGTGGATTTCTCCTGGCAGTATTTGCAGTATGTGGATTTCTCCTGGCAGTATTTGATTTTACACAGTAGGATGTGGATTTCTCCTGGCAGTATTTGATTTTACACAGTAGGATGTGGATTTCTCCTGGCAGTATTTGATTTTACACAGTAGGATGTGGATTTCTCCTGGCAGTATTTGATTTTACACAGTAGGATGTGGATTTCTCCTGGCAGTATTTGATTTTACACAGTAGGATGTGGATTTCTCCTGGCAGTATTTGATTTTACACAGTAGGATGTGGATTTCTCCTGGCAGTATTTCATTTTACACAGTAGGATGTGGATTTCTCCTGGCAGTATTTGATTTTACACAGTAGGATGTGGATTTCTCCTGGCAGTATTTGATTTTACACAGTAGGATGTGGATTTCTCCTGGCAGTATTTGATTTTACACAGTAGGATGTGGATTTCTCCTGGCAGTATTTGATTTTACACAGTAGGATGTGGATTTCTCCTGGCAGTATTTCATTTTACACAGTAGGATGTGGATTTCTCCTGGCAGTATTTGATTTTACACAGTAGGATGTGGATTTCTCCTGGCAGTATTTGATTTTACACAGTAGGATGTGGATTTCTCCTGGCAGTATTTGATTTTACACAGTAGGATGTGGATTTCTCCTGGCAGTATTTGATTTTACACAGTAGGATGTGGATTTCTCCTGGCAGTATTTCATTTTACACAGTAGGATGTGGATTTCTCCTGGCAGTATTTGATTTTACACAGTAGGATGTGGATTTCTCCTGGCAGTATTTGATTTTACACAGTAGGATGTGGATTTCTCCTGGCAGTATTTGATTTTACACAGGATGTGGATTTCTCCTGGCAGTATTTGATTTTACACAGTAGGATGTGATTTCTCCTGGCAGTATTTTGGGATTTCTCCTGGCAGTATTTGATTTTACACAGTAGGATGTGGATTTCTCCTGGCAGTATTTGATTTTACACAGTAGGATGTGGATTTCTCCTGGCAGTATTTGATTTTACACAGTAGGATGTGGATTTCTCCTGGCAGTATTTGATTTTACACAGTAGGATGTGGATTTCTCCTGGCAGTATTTGATTTTACACAGTAGGATGTGGATTTCTCCTGGCAGTATTTGATTTTACACAGTAGGATGTGGATTTCTCCTGGCAGTATTTGATTTTACACAGTAGGATGTGGATTTCTCCTGGCAGTATTTGATTTTACACAGTAGGATGTGGATTTCTCCTGGCAGTATTTGATTTTACACAGTAGGATGTGGATTTCTCCTGGCAGTATTTGATTTTACACAGTAGGATGTGGATTTCTCCTGGCAGTATTTGATTTTACACAGTAGGATGTGGATTTCTCCTGGCAGTATTTGATTTTACACAGTAGGATGTGGATTTCTCCTGGCAGTATTTGATTTTACACAGTAGGATGTGGATTTCTCCTGGCAGTATTTGATTTTACACAGTAGGATGTGGATTTCTCCTGGCAGTATTTGATTTTACACAGTAGGATGTGGATTTCTCCTGGCAGTATTTGATTTTACACAGTAGGATGTGGATTTCTCCTGGCAGTATTTGATTTTACACAGTAGGATGTGGATTTCTCCTGGCAGTATTTCATTTTACACAGTAGGATGTGGATTTCTCCTGGCAGTATTTGTAGATGTGGATTTCTCCTGGCAGTATTTGATTTTACACAGTAGGATGTGGATTTCTCCTGGCAGTATTTATGGATTTCTCCTGGCAGTATTTGATTTTACACAGTAGGATGTGATTTCTCCGGCAGTATTTGATTTTACACAGTAGGATGTGGATTTCTCCTGGCAGTATTTGATTTTACACAGTAGGATGTGGATTTCTCCTGGCAGTATTTGATTTTACACAGTAGGATGTGGATTTCTCCTGGCAGTATTTGATTTTACACAGTAGGATGTGGATTTCTCCTGGCAGTATTTGATTTTACACAGTAGGATGTGGATTTCTCCTGGCAGTATTTGATTTTACACAGTAGGATGTGGATTTCTCCTGGCAGTATTTGATTTTACACAGTAGGATGTGGATTTCTCCTGGCAGTATTTCATTTTACACAGTAGGATGTGGATTTCTCCTGGCAGTATTTGATTTTACACAGTAGGATGTGGATTTCTCCTGGCAGTATTTGATTTTACACAGTAGGATGTGGATTTCTCCTGGCAGTATTTGATTTTACACAGTAGGATGTGGATTTCTCCTGGCAGTATTTGATTTTACACAGTAGGATGTGGATTTCTCCTGGCAGTATTTGATTTTACACAGTAGGATGTGGATTTCTCCTGGCAGTATTTGATTTTACACAGTAGGATGTGGATTTCTCCTGGCAGTATTTGATTTTACACAGTAGGATGTGGATTTCTCCTGGCAGTATTTGATTTTACACAGTAGGATGTGGATTTCTCCTGGCAGTATTTCATTTTACACAGTAGGATGTGGATTTCTCCTGGCAGTATTTGATTTTACACAGTAGGATGTGGATTTCTCCTGGCAGTATTTGTAGGATGTGGATTTCTCCTGGCAGTATTTGTAGGATGTGGATTTCTCCTGGCAGTATTTGATTTTACACAGTAGGATGTGGATTTC